>JAZHFQ010000373.1:0-22299 GCA_038387885.1 Spodoptera picta
TGATGTCAGTGAACTTAGCTGATCATTGTCCAGCAGATCAAAAATAAATGAGAGTTCTCATTGCATGCAGCTAAGTTCTATAGTTCCTGACACCTTTTAGAAATAGTTCCGGCGTTTTTACCTTAAAAAAAGACAATTAAAAAAATGATCTGCCAACTTCCGGCAGCAGATCAATTTCTAGCAGATCATAAATAAACGTCAGTTCTTACTACACATAAGTTAGTTCTACAGTTCCTGATAATTTTTAGAAATAGTTCTGGCGATTTAACCTTAAAAAATTCAATTGAAAAAAAAAATCCAGCATACCAATTTCAGCACTTCAAATGATACTGTAAAGGGCTACAACTGGCCCAATCCCTAGAATTCTTTTGTTTCTCACAGAGTCGTATCAGAACTACAATTTGAAACTCTAATCGAGTCCAGAACTCCCTTTAATGTGCCAGCAGAGCATGTCTGAAAGTGCAAAAAATCGAAATTTATCAATTTCAGCACTTCAAATGATATTGCACAGGGCTAGAACGGTTCCAATCCCTAGAACTCTCTAGTTTCTTACAGACTTAAATCAGACCTACAACCTAAAACTCTAATTGAGTCCAGAACTCACGTTAAAGTGCCAGCAGAGCATGCCTGAAAGTGCAAAAAGTCGAAATTTATCAATTTCAGCACTTCAAATGATATTGTATAGGGCTATAACTGTTCCCATTCCTAGAACCCTTTTGTTATTCAAAGATTCGTATTAGAACTACAATTTAAAATTCTAATCGAGTCCAGAACTCTCTTTAAAGTGCCAGCAGAGCATGCCTGAAAGTGCAAAAAGTCGAAATTTATCAATTTCAGCACTTCAAATGATATTGTATAGGGCTAGAACTGTTCCGATCCCTAGAACTCTTTTGTTTGTCACATATCCGTATCAGAACTACAATTTGAAACTCTAATCGAGTCCAGAACTCTCTTTAAAGTGCCAGCAGAGCATGCCTGAAAGTGCAAAAAGTGGAAAATTTTCAATTTCAGCACTTCAAATGATATTGTATAGGGCTAGAACTGTTCCGATCCCTAGAACTCTTTTGTTTGTCACATATCCGTATCAGAACTACAATTTGAAACTCTAATCGAGTCCAGAACTCTCTTTAAAGTGCCAGCAGAGCATGCCAGAAAGTGCAAAAAATCGAATATTATCAATTTCAATATTTCTCATGATACTGAAAAGGGCTAGAACTGTTCCAATCCCTAGAACTCTTTTGTTTTTCACATATCCGTATCAGAACTACAATTTGAAACTCTAATCCAGTCCAGAACTCCCTTTAAAGTGCCAGCAGAGCATGTCTGAAAGTGCAAAAAATCGAATATTATCAATTTCAGCACTTCAAATGATACTGAAAAGGGCTAGAACTGTTCCCATCCCTAGAACTCTTTTGTTTCTCATAGATCCGCATTAGAACTGTAATCTAAAACTCCATTTGAGTCCAGAACTTCCTTAAAAAAAGCCAGCAGAGCATGCCTGTAAGTGCAAAAAATCGAAATTTATCAATTTCAGCAGTTCAAATGATATTGTATAGGGCTAGAACTGTTCGCATCCGTAGAACTCTCTTGTTTGTCATAGATTCGCATTAAAACTACAATTTAAAACTCTATTTGAGTCCAGAACTCCCTTTAAAGTGCCAGCAGAGCATGCCTGAAAGTGCAAAAAGTCGAAATTTATCAATTTCAGCACTTTAAATGATATTGCACAGGGCTAGAACGGTTCCAATCCCTAGAACTCTCTAGTTTCTTGTAGACTTAAATCAGACCTACAACCTAAAACTCTAATTGAGTCCAGAACTCACGTTAAAGTGACAGCAGAGCATGCCTGAAAGTGCAAAAAATCGAATTTTATCAATTTCAGCACTTCAAATGATATTGCACAGGGCTAGAACGGTTCCAATCCCTAGAACTCTCTAGTTTCTTACAGACTTAAATGAGACCTACAACCTAAAACTCTAATTGAGTCCAGAACTCACGTTAAAGTGCCAGCAGAGCATGTCTCAAAGTGCAAAAAATCGAATATTATCAATTTCAGCACTTCAAATGATACTGAAAAGGGCTAGAACTGTTCCCATCCCTAGAACTCTTTTGTTTCTCATAGATCCGCATTAGAACTATAACTCTTTTGTTTGTCACATATCCGTATCAGAACTACAATTTGAAACTCTAATCGAGTCCAGAACTCTCTTTAAAGTGCCAGCAGAGCACACTCAATTAGAGTTTTAGGTTGTAGGTCTGATTTAAGTCTGTAAGAAACTAGAGAGTTCTAGGGATTGGAACCGTTCTAGCCCTGTGCAATATCATTTGAAGTGCTGAAATTGATAAAATTCGATTTTTTGCACTTTCAGGCATGCTCTGCTGGCACTTTAACGTGCGTTCTGGACTCAATTAGAGTTTTAGGTTGTAGGTCTGATTTAAGTCTGTAAGAAACTAGAGAGTTCTAGGGATTGGAACCGTTCTAGCCCTGTGCAATATCATTTGAAGTGCTGAAATTGATAAAATTCGATTTTTTGCACTTTCAGGCATGCTCTGCTGGCACTTTAACGTGAGTTCTGGACTCAATTAGAGTTTAAGGTTGCAGGTCTGATTTAAGTCTGTAAGAAACTAGAGAGTTCTAGGGATTGGAACCGTTCTAGCCCTGTGCAATATCATTTGAAGTGCTGAAATTGATAAATTTCGATTTTTTGCACTTTCAGTCATGCTCTGCTGGCACTTTAACGTGAGTTCTGGACTCAATTAGAGTTTTAGGTTGTAGGTCTGATTTAAGTCTGTAAGAAACTAGAGAGTTCTAGGGATTGGAACCGTTCTAGCCCTGTGCAATATCATTTGAAGTGCTGAAATTGATAAATTTCGATTTTTTGCACTTTCAAGCATGCTCTGCTGGCACTTTAAAGAGAGTTCTGGACTCGATTAGAGTTTCAAATTGTAGTTCTGATACGGATATGTGACAAACAAAAGAGTTCTAGGGATCGGAACAGTTCTAGCCCTATACAATATCATTTGAAGTGCTGAAATTGATAAAATTCGATTTTTTGCACTTTCAGGCATGCTCTGCTGGCACTTTAACGTGAGTTCTGGACTCAATTAGAGTTTAAGGTTGCAGGTCTGATTTAAGTCTGTAAGAAACTAGAGAGTTCTAGGGATTGGAACCGTTCTAGCCCTGTGCAATATCATTTGAAGTGCTGAAATTGATAAATTTCGATTTTTTGCACTTTCAGGCATGCTCTGCTGGCACTTTAACGTGAGTTCTGGACTCAATTAGAGTTTTAGGTTGTAGGTCTGATTTAAGTCTGTAAGAAACTAGAGAGTTCTAGGGATTGGAACCGTTCTAGCCCTGTGCAATATCATTTGAAGTGCTGAAATTGATAAAATTCGATTTTTTGCACTTTCAGGCATGCTCTGCTGGCACTTTAACGTGCGTTCTGGACTCAATTAGAGTTTTAGGTTGTAGGTCTGATTTAAGTCTGTAAGAAACTAGAGGGTTCTAGGGATTGGAACCGTTCTAGCCCTGTGCAATATCATTTGAAGTGCTGAAATTGATAAATTTCGATTTTTTGCACTTTCAGGCATGCTCTGCTGGCACTTTAACGTGAGTTCTGGACTCAATTAGAGTTTTAGGTTGTAGGTCTGATTTAAGTCTGTAAGAAACTAGAGAGTTCTAGGGATTGGAACCGTTCTAGCCCTGTGCAATATCATTTGAAGTGCTGAAATTGATAAAATTCGATTTTTTGCACTTTCAGGCATGCTCTGCTGGCACTTTAACGTGAGTTCTGGACTCGATTAGAGTTTCAAATTGTAGTTCTGATACGGATATGTGACAAACAAAAGAGTTCTAGGGATCGGAACAGTTCTAGCCCTATACAATATCATTTGAAGTGCTGAAATTGATAAAATTCGATTTTTTGCACTTTCAGGCATGCTCTGCTGGCACTTTAACGTGAGTTCTGGACTCGATTAGAGTTTCAAATTGTAGTTCTGATACGGATATGTGACAAACAAAAGAGTTCTAGGGATCGGAACAGTTCTAGCCCTATACAATATCATTTGAAGTGCTGAAATTGATAAATTTCGATTTTTTGCACTTTCAAGCATGCTCTGCTGGCACTTTAAAGAGAGTTCTGGACTCGATTAGAGTTTCAAATTGTAGTTCTGATACGGATATGTGACAAACAAAAGAGTTCTAGGGATCGGAACAGTTCTAGCCCTATACAATATCATTTGAAGTGCTGAAATTGATAAAATTCGATTTTTTGCACTTTCAGGCATGCTCTGCTGGCACTTTAACGTGAGTTCTGGACTCAATTAGAGTTTAAGGTTGCAGGTCTGATTTAAGTCTGTAAGAAACTAGAGAGTTCTAGGGATTGGAACCGTTCTAGCCCTGTGCAATATCATTTGAAGTGCTGAAATTGATAAATTTCGATTTTTTGCACTTTCAGGCATGCTCTGCTGGCACTTTAACGTGAGTTCTGGACTCAATTAGAGTTTTAGGTTGTAGGTCTGATTTAAGTCTGTAAGAAACTAGAGAGTTCTAGGGATTGGAACCGTTCTAGCCCTGTGCAATATCATTTGAAGTGCTGAAATTGATAAAATTCGATTTTTTGCACTTTCAGGCATGCTCTGCTGGCACTTTAACGTGAGTTCTGGACTCAATTAGAGTTTTAGGTTGTAGGTCTGATTTAAGTCTGTAAGAAACTAGAGAGTTCTAGGGATTGGAACCGTTCTAGCCCTGTGCAATATCATTTGAAGTGCTGAAATTGATAAATTTCGATTTTTTGCACTTTCAGGCATGCTCTGCTGGCACTTTAACGTGAGTTCTGGACTCAATTAGAGTTTTAGGTTGCAGGTCTGATTTAAGTCTGTAAGAAACTAGAGAGTTCTAGGGATTGGAACCGTTCTAGCCCTGTGCAATATCATTTGAAGTGCTGAAATTGATAAATTTCGATTTTTTGCACTTTCAGTCATGCTCTGCTGGCACTTTAACGTGAGTTCTGGACTCAATTAGAGTTTTAGGTTGTAGGTCTGATTTAAGTCTACAAGAAACTAGAGAGTTCTAGGGATTGGAACCGTTCTAGCCCTGTGCAATATCATTTAAAGTGCTGAAATTGATAAATTTCGACTTTTTGCACTTTCAGGCATGCTCTGCTGGCACTTTAAAGGGAGTTCTGGACTCAAATAGAGTTTTAAATTGTAGTTTTAATGCGAATCTATGACAAACAAGAGAGTTCTACGGATGCGAACAGTTCTAGCCCTATACAATATCATTTGAAGTGCTGAAATTGATAAATTTCGATTTTTTGCAATTTCAGGCATGCTCTGCTGGCACTTTAACGTGAGTTCTGGACTCAATTAGAGTTTTAGGTTGCAGGTCTGATTTAAGTCTGTAAGAAACTAGAGAGTTCTAGGGATTGGAACCGTTCTAGCCCTGTGCAATATCATTTGAAGTGCTGAAATTGATAAATTTCGATTTTTTGCACTTTCAGTCATGCTCTGCTGGCACTTTAACGTGAGTTCTGGACTCAATTAGAGTTTTAGGTTGTAGGTCTGATTTAAGTCTGTAAGAAACTAGAGAGTTCTAGGGATTGGAACCGTTCTAGCCCTGTGCAATATCATTTGAAGTGCTGAAATTGATAAATTTCGATTTTTTGCACTTTCAGACATGCTCTGCTGGCACATTAAAGGGAGTTCTGGACTCGATTAGAGTTTCAAATTGTAGTTCTGATACGACTCTGTGAGAAACAAAAGAATTCTAGGGATTGGGCCAGTTGTAGCCCTTTACAATATCATTTGAAGTGCTGAAATTGGTATGCTGGATTTTTTTTTTCAATTGAATTTTTTAAGGTTAAATCGCCAGAACTATTTCTAAAAATTATCAGGAACTGTAGAACTAACTTATGTGTAGTAAGAACTGACGTTTATTTATGATCTGCTAGAAATTGATCTGCTGCCGGAAGTTGGCAGATCATTTTTTTAATTGTCTTTTTTTAAGGTAAAAACGCCGGAACTATTTCTAAAAGGTGTCAGGAACTATAGAACTTAGCTGCATGCAATGAGAACTCTCATTTATTTTTGATCTGCTGGACAATGATCAGCTAAGTTCACTGACATAACAAAGTGGTCGTCAAACCTAACTATCATACTAACATTTTCTTGATCAACTGGTCTATTTCTGTCTGTGTTTTTCCATTCGTTTTTTTAGTAATAGTCACACCCAAAATAAGAGCGTAAAGAATTTTGTTGCATTCAAAGCGGGCGTGAAAGAAACATTCAAATATTTAGTATTTTATTTTTATGATCCTATGACAATAGCGGTTATTTTCATACAACACACGAACCGTTTGTACATACACACAAATATAATTTGCATAGACGTAAACTGTTATAAAAATGCTCTGAACGTGTTGGTATACATGCGATTTTAGGCAGTTATTGCAAACGATTTTGCACCTTAATTCAATATGGGTAAGATATGTATTTTTTCCATGACAATTACATCTTAGGTGAGCTGTAAGAAACACCAAAAATAATTCATAGTTTAAATCTTTTATTGCAATTCATGTGTATAAGTAAAATCATAACAATAGTTAATTCTAATATTTTTAAAATAATCGATAGCATCATTAGGCCCTATTAGGTACCGGTTATAGTACGGCTACAGATTATCATTATCAGATTATCGTCATTTTGAAGTCAATAATACGAGTCATAGTAGGGAATGTCAAAGTTATTCTAATTACTTGAGTGAAAATCGATTTTATTCGAATTACCACATTCTTATAGAGATGTGACTGACCCTAACTTTCCTAAGTACTGGAAAGTCCACAAGAATACTTCTAGATATAGTTCTAAAACAAACTTATAAATTCGGGTGGATAAATGTAAAACTACTAACCACTTCAATAGGATTTGTGCTACAGATCTATATTTCAAAGAAACTAGAGACACTATTCAACCGCAAACTTAAGTTGGTACAACTATATAATTATTATTAACACTGTCATTGAAAAAGTCACCATGAAACGGCTATTTTTCACTTTATTGACATTGACATGTATTAGCATAATTCTATAAAGTTATTTTTACTGCGTACAATATGTCTAATTAACACTAAACGGTGGCTATTTCTGCTAATTTATTTGAAAAGTTCGCAAGTTATAATCCATCGAATACCATACAAATTCATTAGAATGCCAATTATTTTTCCTTAAGTCTCTATTACTTAATTTTTTCGACTATAAGAACTCGAAACATAAAGAAACAAACAAGCGATACTATTTGTATCAACACTTCACTACATAGTATAAAACAAAATCCCTATGTATGTCCCTATGTATGCTTAGATCTTTAAAACTACGCAATGGATTTTGATACGGTTTATTTAATAGTTAAAGGGATTCTTAGGAAGGTTTATATGTACAATACATGCATATTGCACCCGTGTGAAGCAGGGGGGTCGCTAGTTAAAAATATAGTCACAAACTAATATTTTCTTAAATCATTGCACCAACGATTTTCTGATTCATGTTCTGAGAGAATAAAAGTCTACAATGTGGGCGAATTTATAACCTGTGCTAGTAGTAATAAATGCTGATATTGCTTGCACGAAGGACTGGCATCGAGGGACGACCCAATTATTTTTATGACTTAACCAATATCTATGTGAGGTTAGAGATATTTAAACTTGAATAGTGTCATATTGCTTAGATATAGATTAGTTGCTACTTGATACTTTTTTGTCGTAGGTATCTAGACTTTATACAAATTACAGTTTTTTTTAAGGGGGAAAATCATCGAATGACTTCTCCCGCCTGGGTGAGGCGGAAGGGAGTGTCAGACTCTTACCGACTAAAAACCACCCCGTTCCTACTCCTGCACTTCGAGATGGAGCCCCGGTAAACCGTTAGGTTCTCCGCGGCTCATACAAATTACAGTGGGAGGTGTATAATGATCTAATTCAGTTAAACTTATTCCATTAGATAATGGAAATTCGTCTATTTGCGCATCGATGGTACTGAAGCTTGTTTTATTGAACCGTTGTTTGTTTTGAACTTTGGTACTGACTCTAAGTTATTATATTATTATTGTTCTTTTTCTTGGTAATATGTATGTATGGAAATGCATATTTTACTTTGTTCTTAAATGAAGCGTATTAAATTTTACCGGAGCAGTAATAGGCGAGCAACAACAAACATAAAGATTACTACAATGTTGGTAACCAAACATTTCAATGACACATTTTGTTTTATGAAATCGATTCATTATTATTATTTTTTTCTTAAAAAACGTTGCCCCACACTAGGATTTTCTCCTGTGTCGTGGGTGCGTTTACAATCATACAAATTCACATACCCAATGACACCCAGACCCGAAACATCAATTTGCGTATCACACAAAGTGTTGTCTCGTGCGGGAATCGAATCCGCGACACGTTGCACGGCAGCCAGCCAACGAAAAAGAAACTCGGCACTGGCCTGGGCTTTGCATCTATTCTGTAAACAAAGAGTTTGCCAGCTATGACCATAATCTTCACGTTCTACAGATAGTTTTCATTCACAACCCAGTTCAAAATCAAACAAATCTTCGAAAAATAATCTTGATAAATATATGCCAATATTAAATGGTAGTGCAGTATACTAGCATAGCAGTACAGTAGCGCGTAGTATACTTATTACTTTAGTGTAGTAGTATACATAGTGCGCAGTGCACGTACCGACGCGGTCCGCTCTGTTTCAGGTGAGCGACCGCACGCGTGCGTGCACTGCGCCAAGACATTCGTGCACAAGCACTGCCTCAACACACATCTATTACTGCACTCTACTAACCGACCCTACCGCTGCCTCGAATGCAAGAAAACCTTCACGCTCAAACACCACCTCCTCACTCATACAAGGGTAATTTAATCATAATTATTAACGTAGAAATTAATTAATATTTCCTAGGTGAAAGGCCACATGTATGCGCTCACTGCGGCAAGGCGTTTGCGAGGAAGCATTGCCTGAACACACACTTACTCCTGCATTCTGCGCAGAGGCCGTATAGGTGTGACGAGTGTAAGATGGCGTTTACATTGAAACATCATCTCGTTACGCATTCTAGGGTAAGTAATTTTATTTCTATGTATGTAAATTTGTTGTGAACATGAACTGTATGTATTGATCTTTTTGATCGATTCAATTGCGCAAGAAAATGCGTAAAGATTGCGCAACAACTAACTAAAACTATTATCTAATGAAACATTCCACTAATCTTAGTACATAAATTACAGGTCCACAGTAGAGAACGTCCGTTTGTATGCAACGAGTGCGGGCGCGGGTTTCCGTTGAAGCGCCATCTAGTAACGCACAGCAAGTACCACGCGGGGGAGCGACCCTACGTCTGCAGTGATTGTGGAGAGAGCTTCGCGCAAAAGGTAAGTCTATCTGTCGGATAACAGTTAGACCGCCAGAACTTCAACAAGAAATTACAAGAAACTTCAATAGATTTAGTAAGTAACAATGATATAAAATGTCGCATGTGACGTCACGGCTTAGTACACTTTTATATTCTGAGCATTAGCATGACATTGTGAGCTCCCACTTGTAAAGTTTAATTTGCTTTGTCTAAGTACATATTACATCGATGAAACAAAGATTTCTGACAGATTTGCCCTTAATTAATTGAAATATATGGCTTACTCACGAGCGACACATCCTGCACATTGCTCATGAGTATGAGTCCCGCTGTGACTTGAAAGTAGTAGAGCTTTTCTCGAACAGTACGTACAGTACAATAGTCCAAAATATATTTTGACTGACATAGAAAATATATTTTACCAGCGACCCGCCCCGGCTTCGCACGGGTACAATATGCATGTATTTATTTATTTATTTATTTATAAATCATGGAGGACTTACAGCATATTATAAAAATGGATAAAAATAACAGTAGGCGTAGGTAACAATGAGCCAATAACAAGTCCTCACGTTTAACATTTGAAATAAATTAATTAATATGGTGTGAGTACTATACAATATTAAAAATACATACATTTTGCGTAAATGAAAAAAATAAATATTGAAACAGACCGTACAGACAATATGATTATGAACAGATCAAGAGAAACGATAAAAAACATTGAAGATCTAGTGCTGCTTAAAAAATTTAAGGCTTAAGCACCTCTTTGCCGAGTTCACACTAGTTGTAAACGGATCGAAGTCATATTCCTTACAAACATTGTTAGTGTCTCGTTGCACGCATAATGTAACTGTTCTGCCTATAGTTAGATGAGGAACGGGATACGTGTAAAGGTGGATTAAATCTAAATATTTTATTAGGTACATTAAATTTGATTTTTGATTTTATTTATTATTCAAATAAACTTTCCTTAAGAATCACTCTATCTATTAAAAAAAACCGCAATAAAATCCGTTATGTAGTTTTAGAGATCTAAGTATACTGTGTCACTGTGTTGCCCAATTTCTTACTGGCGTGGCCAGTAAGAAATTGCAACTTTAAAAGCAAATTGTTCTCATTTAAACTTATTGATTCACCATGGTGCCAATGTTCGACAGAGGAGTTGCGATACGAGCAGTCGGCCCATCACATACTCTGGGAGTGTGATCTCTGGCAATATGAACGTAACACTATGTTGAATAATTTAATTGTTTCGTCAGGTGTAGTTTATTATACGGACCTTGTGGAATCTAGAACGAATTTCCGTGCGTTTAGGCGTTTTTGCCATACCTATTATTGGAAGCAAGTATAACAGCTCACACATAGGACCCACTTAGTTTTTAGTCAAATTTCCGTGGTGCTTAGCGACTGGGCTTCACCCAGTTGTACAGTCTCTTCTTTGTGCCTTTAGGCTTAATTAATTCTGTCTCCTGCAGTAATTCACCGAGGGAAGTGAAAACCATAGGTTTTTCTTGTTCTCCTCTTAAAATATCTTCTGATTCACTTCGTTGCGGGAACCAAGACAGTTACTCATGTCCCTGGGACGCGCCGGACTTCAGTGTTCCGGTGTTTTCATGGTTGTATCTACTGTAGATCCTGGCTTACAGGAGTTGCAGCGGTTTCGGGAGGTAGTGGCGGGCTTGTCCCATTAAAAAAAAATACCCTGTTCGTATCATCATCTCTCTTATAATAATAATAACAATAATTTTCACTTTTCCAGGAGCACCTAGTAATGCACAGTCGTTTCCACGGCTCTCTATCTCCGTACGTGTGTCCGGACTGTGGCGTGACGTTCGCGCGCAAGTTCCAGCTCGTCAACCACGGCAGGGTCCATGGGAGAGTGCCGCACTCTTGTCCAGTCTGTGGGAAGGAGTTCCTGCAGAAACGGACGCTCGTTGGGCACATGAAGTAAGTATACAATTTGTAATTTATTAACTTCTATTTAGTTATAATGTGTTTATATAAATTAAATTTAGTTTATGAGCCTCTTCGTGGCTTGGTTTGGATTCAGACTCGAAAAAGTTTTGTAATGTTTTACTGTTAAGCATCTGGTTTTTTTTTTGTTTTTTATGGGATAAGCCGGTAAACGAGCAGATGGATCACCTGATAGTAGTGCGTTACCGGCCTTTTGGGAATTTGAAGATTCGGGGATTGGGGAGACTTGGGACGGGAGGTAACTGGGCCGACGGTAAATTCACTCACACGACGAAACATTTATTTTTCACATTTTATACTATTATGTATTGTTCCAGAATCCACACAGGAGAAGGCGCAGTAGCATGTCTAGATTGCGGCGAAGCCTTTAAATGCAAGTCGGAATTGCAACAACATTGCAAGATGACGCGACACTGTCTGCCCGCGCAACAACAACAACATCAACAACAACACCAACAACAACAGCAACAACAAGCCCAGCAACAAGCACAGCAACAAGCGCAACAACAGGCCCAGCAACAAGCACAACAACAAGCCCAGCAACAGGCGCAGCAACAAGCCCAGCAACAGGCGCAACAACAGCAACAGCAGCAACAACAACAGCAACAACAAACAACTGTGATAAAACAAGATGATTTTAAACCGCAAATTGTACAGGTAACCATTATATTGTCTTGTGAATTTTCTTCAACCGACTACTGTTTAAAAAATAAAGATGTTCAGTAGTCATTGATACTTCTATTTGTTAATGTTTTTTTTTGTTTATTATAGGTTATTGGTGCAGATGGTCAAATAGTATCGGAAAAAGCTAGTCCGGGGTACGCGTGTCCAGAATGTGGGTCATGTTTCAACACGAAGGTATGTTTTGTGATCTTTAATACTAATTTGATACCGTAAGTATGTTATGAATATTGAATAGCATATTTTTTTAATATGAAGTTATCAATTTATGCCTACTAAATTAATCTTTACAAGTACGTCTTCGCGTCAAAAGCCCAGGTTTAGCTCGCAATTGGTCGAGCACTTTCGAAATAGAATAAAAAAAAAATATATTTAAAAATTGTTTTTTATTTAATGTTAGCAAGCTATCGTGTTTGATTGTTGAAAGAATATATGGTAGAAAAAATATTCAATTGAGTACAAACTAGTAAATTTCAATACTCTTTTCGAACTGTCAAAAACTATAGTTTTCTATGAATTTTGTAAGAGATAGTTTATTGTGACGTCGCTTTTGTTCAGCGTTATTCAGCATACTGATTTCTTAAAACTTAAATTTTTTCTGGAAAAATACTAAAATTAATTTAGTCATAAAATCCAATAATAAATAAAATAAATAAAAATGTTTATTTGGTGTAAAAAGCCAGTTTACAAAGTAAATCTTACTATCTAAAGAAAGTCTAAAATATATATGTAAAACCTGAACTAGGTCCAAGCCTGTTTCAAGTTAAAAATGTGCTAAAATATTTAAAATACAATAACATTGCTTATAAAACTAAATATGTTATGTCTAAATTAAATGAAGTTGGTATCTAAGTATAACAGGTGCGCGTGAAAGTTTCATAAACAAACGTAAGCAAAAATAACTAAGTTAACTATGACAAAATTATTTGCTTACTTCAAGTAATTCCTCGGTTTGATTGTATGTTACCTAACATACAATCAAACCGAGTAATTGAAACACTCACTACTCAGCTTCAATATTAATAATCTTGCTTACAAAAGACGGAATGATATAGTTTGCACTTCAACCTCAGTGTCAAAACATGCTTTTATAAAAAGATTCTTTATCTTTCTTGGCCCATTTTTATACAATAGATTAAATGGAGAATTTAGTATTTATAGCCTCAAACACTTTCACTGTAAAAAAACTATTACATAATTATGTACGGTGTGTACATAATTATGTAATAATCTATTGTATAAAAATGGGCCAAGAAAGATAAAGAATCTTTTTATAAAAGCATGTTTTGACACTGAGGTTGAAGTGCAAACTATATCATTCCGTCTTTTGTAAGCAAGATTATTAATATTGAAGCTGAGTAGTGAGTGTTGTTAGAGTATTAGTTGTACAACATAGATTTGGCGAACAGTGAAAACTTTGCAGGATCTATATAGCATCGATGTAGGACAGAGAAAGAGAAATGCAACTTTCAGACCCTGAAAGTTGCATTTTCCCATCCTTTTCTCTATTTTTCATTTTGAATCAACTCTCTGAGCACGTTCTAGAGGGAGTATAATAGTCCTTGATATGCCACCCCAAGAAGTAACACAGTACTGGATAAATGACTGACATAATGCTAGGTAGATTTGAGTGATTACTTTAACATCTCCAATGTGTCTAATTTTTTTTTAAATATGCATTAATTTCCTGACAAACAGAGAGTTTCATCAATTGTGATACCTAGATATCTGATGGAAGTAGTTTTTAATATACAAGGGCAGTTGCATGTACCCACTTGACTAATTCTACATTTATGTGCGTATAATTGGGGTGTAACAGAGGTAATTGGACTCTTTCCCAATAATTAAAGCGTGTTTTTTTTAAATATTTTATTGTATTAAACAGTGTATGTAATTTATTTTTGATGAAGGCAAGTACCCATTGGTTATTTTATTATCCCCCCCGCAGGAGGCGCTGTCGCTGCACGTCCGGCTGCACGCGGGCGACCGCACGTGTGTGACGGACCTGTGCGCGCTCACCGCCGCGCTCACGCCCGGGCTCGTCGCCGCGCACCCGCAGCACGGTACGTACCGCACCCCCCCCCCCCCCGCACTGTGTGACGGACCTGTGCGCGCTCACTGCCGCGCTCACGCCCGGGCTCGTCGCCGCGCACCCGCAGCACGGTACGTACCGCCCCCCCCGCACTGTGTGACGGACCTGTGCGCGCTCACTGCCGCGCTCACGCCCGGGCTCGTCGCCGCGCACCCGCAGCACGGTACGTACCGCCCCCCCCCCGCACTGTGTGACGGACCTGTGCGCGCTCACTGCCGCGCTCACGCCCGGGCTCGTCGCCGCGCACCCGCAGCACGGTACGTACCGCCCCCCCCCGCACTGTGTGACGGACCTGTGCGCGCTCACTGCCGCGCTCACGCCCGGGCTCGTCGCCGCGCACCCGCAGCACGGTACGTACCGCCCCCCCCCGCACTGTGTGACGGACCTGTGCGCGCTCACTGCCGCGCTCACGCCCGGACTCGTCGCCGCGCACCCGCAGCACGGTACGTACCGCCCCCCCCCCGGACTCGTCCGGACTCGCCCCCCCAGGAGGCGCTGTCGGTGCACGTGCGTGATGATCGGAATTGGATTCAAAAGTAAGCTCTCTGACCCGGCCTGCGGCTCTATCCTTTCCCAGCCTTGTTCTGCCGTCCTTCTCTACCATGCTATGCTTGTCGCGGAGAACGTAACGGTTAACCGGGGCTCCGACTCGACGTGCAGGAGAAGGAACGGGGTGGTTTTTAGTCAATAAGAGTGACGCTCTCTCCCGCCTAACCCAGGCGGGAGCAGTCATTCAATGACCTGCCTGGCCCGCCCTGCTTGGGTGGATAACTAATCCTGCCCTACCCTATCCAGTACAACCCTACTCTGAGTTGACCTGCCTTAACAACATAACAAATAGAAAATAATACTATTTATCCAGATGAAAATGTTTTACAGCATTTTCAAATAGGACTTTAGGGAACAGAGAGTATAGTTCCCTAAGATCGGAAAAGGAGGATCCTCCGACCAGGCGAGGTGATCGTGCCTGGCGGGCTTTCTGCCCAACAGTTGCTCGTTGGGATTTTCTATTCGTGTTAAATGCGAGGGTAGGTGCGTAGTGGCTGGCGTCTGCGTTGACGGGAGGAGATGTCCTTCAGAACCGTGTGCAGAAGTGCTGTGCCTAGACGCTGGTGAAGCCGTAGGGAAGAACCAGGCTGCACAACTTCGTTGCAGGCGATGGTGGTCCCTGATGAGGCTGAGGATGCTGGTTGGCTGCGACTTGATTACCGCTCAGCGGAGAAATGATGAATGAGAGGGATGGCGATACGGATGACGGTGCTGATCTGCTCTGTGAAGTGAAGGTTGCTTCCAATCACGTCGGGGTCACCACTTTAGGGAACAGAGAGTATAGTTCCCTAAGATCGGAAAAGGAGGATCCTGCGACCAGGCGAGGTGATCGTGCCTGGCGGGCTTTCTGCCCAACAGTTACTCGTTGGGATTTGCTATCCGTGTTAAATCGAATGTAAACTTCGCATGTGCGATGTAGGATTTTATGACGTCATCCGTTGACTTGTGACATGTGTCGCCACAAGGACCATTCCATACTATATTCACTCGTAATTTGTATTGCTATAGTATTAGACTTGTTTTAATTTTTAACATGTTTTAAACATAATCTTGTGACATTAATGATTTCTTCTTGCAGGTTTTATAATCCCAGACCAGCCCAACATACAGATAATTTCTTCTAACGCAAACAACGTTGGGCATACACAAGTTATAGCTTCCGTAAGTATAATACGTAATATTCTCATTAACTGAAATTACCCATTTAACTGTTTAATCCCCAAGTGGTCACCGGTGACCGCTCTGCACTAACTCCATTATAGATCTTATGTCCGATGCTTACAGACTACTTTTGTAGGAACAAATTTAAAGGATAATATATAATGATAGATTTTTCTCTCCTATATTGTTGTCAAGCAGTTGTAGGCTATTATCGTACAAAAACACAACATTTATCCGTTTTCTTTTCGAATGTATTTAGTGAGCAAATTGATTTATTTCAATAGTAATGCTTACTGTGATCTGAACTAAACTTAACTGTCTTGCCCTTCTATAGAATTAACCAAGTGTTTTTATAATTTGATCTAAATCTTTCAGAATCATCAAATAAATACTCCCAGACCGAAAGTTCACTTCTGTGGCGACTGCGGGAAAGGATTCGCAGCTAAACATGGATTAATAGCGCATCAAAGGAGGTATGTAATGATGATGTCGCCTGACATATACGGTGACAACGCGTAACCTTTGTCCACAATGACATGTTGTTGCCAGACATGTCGACCAAAGTCCCGCAATGTCACGCTACTTAGTCCAACGTCCCTGGCGAGACGTGTCGCAGAACATTGTCCCCTAGGGTATCCTTGGGTTTACATTTGCAGGATATTAGTGATAAAAACATTTGTATAGTACTTTTTGTATATTACTTAGACATATCTAGTGCCTTTAGCCAAACGCCACTTTAGCGCTTGTCTACAGAGTAGAAATCAAAATGTATGGGAATGACACTGACAAGTGTCAAAATTTACGTCAATTTCATATAATTTGGTTTTCTACTCTACATTTAGACAAGCGCTAAATGGCATTTGGCTACAGCTGCAGTTTTTTGCTATAGATATCTATTTGTCAATGTTTGGTGTGAAAAATATATTTATCAACTTATTTGTTTATGTTGACGTAATGTGAAGAGTGTATTAATATTGTCCGCAGACACCCGGACGGTAGCTGTACGCTGCGTACCCACGTGTGTGACCAGTGCGGGAAGGCATTCTTCCAGAAGAACCATCTCATGCTGCATCAACGGCAACACATGGACCTGCCGCCTAGAGCTGTGAGCATTTTATTATATTATTTTATGGCATATGAATACATTTGGTTACCATCAAGTAGTGAATTACCAGCCAGAGGAGCTATAGTTCCTTTCGGACGTTGGTCATCTTACTCACATGGAGTATATAACGTAAGCGTTGTTTCACGCCGGTTTCCTGTGATGCCCTGTTATCAGTCCCGACGGTTTGATTGATCTTGTCGTGATGAAGGATGTCTGCGCCACGTTCTTTTTGTTTTTTTTTGTTTATAATAGTTTGCCCCACCTTAGGATTTTCTCACAAGATCACATACACGTGACACTAAATACATATACCTTCTTCCGGAATCTGACGTGTGCATTTAAAGTAGCGATATATTAACTTACATCGATAACTCAGTGACCAAAAGTGAGTTGGTTCATTTCTCGCTGTTCTTGGCAGTTTCTCACCCATTACCAGCTTGAACCTTCCTCAAATCCACCGCTGTAACTATATTTAGTATCTCAAATCATTTATTTCAGAGTCAAGGCCAAACTGTAACGCAACAACAAACTACACAACAACAAGTGCAGCAGGCAACGCAACAACAAGTACAGCAACAGGTGCAACAACAGGTGCAGCAACAGGTGCAACAACAGGTGCAACAACATCAAGTGCAACACCAGACGCACCAAGCACTGGAACTGGAGCAGGAACACCAGCAGGCCACGCATATACAAGTTGTAAGTACTTTCACATTTATTTCAGGGACAATCTCAATACCAACTTAGGTATGTAGTTTTGAAAATTGTCAATTTTATAGATTTTTATGTTTTTTCCTATTTTCATTTTACACTCTCGTACGGCCGCCGCTCGCGCCGCCATCTTGAAAAAAAGGAGGCCAAATACAGTTTTTTATCGTCTGCTCATTTGCCAACACCTATTCTAAAAATTCTATTCTAATTATGCACCAACTCGAGTTCCATGTATATTATATATTTTTTCTTGAGGTTTTGTAGTTTTGGGTTAATATTTTACCAAGGATGGTAAGTAAAAACACGAGTAAGGTTTGGAACAGAATGATTTATTAGAACGTCTACTCGTTTTATTTATACATTTGGGGTAAACATTAATTTTACTCAAAATATGACGGACCAATCATAAACGACTAGTAGTTCACGAGCCTGCCGCGCTCAAGGCGTGTCGCTGCTGTCGTCGAGGCGTCTGGTACATGGCTCCCCCCAGCGAAGCGTACTGGCGGTTTCGAACGTCTTCCAGTCCTCGTGGTGTAGGCGGCGTCACGATTTGCATCGGCTTCAAGTTCGGAGTCTAACAGGAATGCGGGTTTTAGTCGGTCTATGGAGACATTCTTTGTTTTTCCATCGACTTGTATGGTGTACGTCTTATCATTCCGCTATATTACTCGGTGCGGGCCGTTGTATGTGTGCGTGAGTGGTTTGCGAACTGCATCGGTACGCATAAACACATGGGAACACGTCCGTAGTAGGCGAGGTATGTACGTTGTTCGTCGATCGGTGTTAATGTGTGCAGCGGTTAGTTTTTTTATCGCACTTGTTATGACGTCTCCGTAATGAGATTGTGTTTGTTTTGTTATCTTCACACCTAACATTTCGCCGGGTAATCTGAGTGACTGGCCATACAGTGCTTCTGCTGCGGAGATATCTGTGTCGTTTTTTATGGTTGCACGTAGTCCCAGCATGACTGTCGGTAGCTCGCTCGTCCAGCTTGAATTTTGAAGTCGAGCTGTTAGCGCAGTTTTGAGTGAGCGGTGGAATCGTTCTATCATACCGTTTGCTTGAGGGTGATAAGCAGTAGTACGGGTGCGCTCGATTCCAAGTCGCTTCATTAGGTTTCTGAATAGTTCGGACTCAAATTGACGGCCTTGGTCGCTGGTCAATTGTTCTGGACATCCGTAGCGGGCTATCCAACCTTCGTACACAGCGCGGGCCACTGTTTCAGCTGTTATGTCAGCGACAGGGTAGGCCTCAGGCCATCTCGTCGTTCTGTCGATCATTGTCACACAATACCGTTTTCCATCTGATATAGGCAGTGGTCCAACGATGTCGATGTGGATGTGAGACAAACGGTGAGTAGTGGGAAAGGCTTCGAGAGGTGACACGGTATGTCGTTGTGTTTTTGTTTGTTGACAAGTGATGCAACTTCGTGTCCAGTTGTTTATATCAGCGTTCATGTTCGGCCAAAAAAATCGCTTCGTTATCAAATGTCGTGTGGCGCGAATACCGGGATGACTCATCTCGTGGATTGCAGTAAATACTGTGCGTCGTATTTGTAGCGGTATATATGGTCGTGCGCTGTTTGTTGATGTCTCGCATAATATTTCGTGATTTGAGTGGATCGATTTTATGCGTTCAAATCTTAACTTTTTGTTACGTATGACTTCTTTGATTTCGGTGTCAACTTGTTGTTGTCTTGCCAGCTCGTCATAGTCGATCGGTGACGGTGAAGTAATTGTGTCGATTCTTGATAGGGCGTCGGCAACGACGTTGTCTTTTCCCTCGATGTGTAGAATCTTTGACGTGAACTGGCTGATGTAATGCAGATATCTAGTTCGCATAGGAGTCTCTGTTTTGCTGTTATCTCTCAGGAGTGCAAATGTGAGAGGTTTGTGGTCAGTGAACACGGTGATTTCCTTGCCCTCGAACATTCTTCGGAAGTGACGTATAGCTAGGTAAATAGCTAGTAGTTCTCGATCGTATGTGCTATATTTCTTTTGAGCGTCGTTCAGCTTTTTCGAAAAAAATCCTAGTGGTTGCCATCTTCCTTGTATGTACTGCTGTAAGGCTGCGCCGACACAGGTGTTGGATGCATCACACATGAGTGAGATGGTTGCATGAGTAGATGGGTGTGATAGCATAACGGCGTTTTTTATGCTATTTTTGCATGCTTCGAATGCCTGTTTTTCTTCAGCTGTCAGATGTATTTGAGTTTTGTCGTTCTTTTTCGAGGTGCTTAGGTACTTGAATAATTTTTCTTGAGTGTGTGCTGCGTGCGGTATACTTTCCTTATAAAAGTTAATGATACCCAGGAAACGCCGTAGTTCTTGTATTGTTTTCGGTTGTGGGTATTTTTGTATACTTTTGACGCGCTCTTCAATTGGTTGAATACCGTCGGCCGATACGTCATAGCCGAGGAACTCAAGTTTTTGCTTTCCGAAAACGCATTTGGAAACGTTTATTCTCAGTCCGTGTTTTTGTAGTCTCTTGAACACTTCCTCTAGGTATTGATTATGACTAGCTTGGTCGGGGGCCGCAAGAAGAATATCATCAACAAATGGGTATACGTAATCCAAATCGCCCAGTATATTGTTCATGTGACGTTGGAATGTCTGCCCCGCGTTGCGTAATCCAAAGCACATTCGAGGAAATTCGAATAATCCGAATGGCGTTATCACTGCGGTCTTTTCTATATCACTTTGACGAATTCGTAATTGATTGTATGCTTTTCGAAGGTCTATTTTGCTGAATATCTTCATTCCTTGCAGTCTATAGGTGAAATCACGTAGACGGGGAACTGGGTATCGATCGGGCTTCGTCACGGCGTTCAATTTTCTATAATCACCGCATGGTCTGAGCTCACCATTTTTCTTTTGGACTAGGTGGAGTGGACTTGCCCATGGGGATTTACTTGGTTGACATATCCCTTGCTCCAGCATTAGCTGGAATGTCTCTCTGGCGGCGTGGTATCTGTGTGGCGGTAGTGGACGTGCTTTGCAGTACACGGGCGGTCCGTGCGTGACGATGTAGTGTTCCACGTCGCTGTTGGTCGCGTTACTGAAGTGTGTGGACGTGATGTCGTTATACTTCTTCAGCAGGTCGCAGTATGGGTCGTTCACGTTGACTGTGAGTACCGTCGGCGTCGAGGTATTGTTTGTTAAACAACCGTTGATTGCTAAGCCTGTCCTCTTGTCAATAAGTTTCTGGGCTCGTAGGTCAACCAGGAGGTTGTGGTTTTGTAGGAAGTCTGCCCCGATGATTGGTCTCTTCACGTCAGCGACAGTGAATCTCCATTTCAGCGAGGGACGTAAACCAAGGTTGAGGTCTAAATTGCGTTCGCCATAGGTTTGTATCGGTGTGCCGTTTGCTGCGTATAATAGTATGGTTGACGCCGTTTTTTTATTTTTGCACGGGGGTATTACTGATATGTTCGCTCCTGTGTCGATTAGGAACCGTAATTTGTTGGCTGTGTCGTAGACATAAAGACGGTATGCGTGAATGTAGTTGATCTCGGGTCCCGTCGTAGCCAAGATCTCGTTTAGTTTTCCCGTCGCTTGCCGTAATTGCATGGAGATCGGCAGTTGCGTGCATTCTCGCCGAAGCGCTTGTGGAAATAACAAACGTCGCTCGTCGTGCGGTTGTAGTTATTATTTCGGCCGGTTGAACGTGATCGGGATCGTG
Organism: Spodoptera picta; assembly: GCA_038387885.1. Taxonomy (NCBI): domain Eukaryota; kingdom Metazoa; phylum Arthropoda; class Insecta; order Lepidoptera; family Noctuidae; genus Spodoptera; species Spodoptera picta. The sequence continues at coordinate 21,366 of JAZHFQ010000373.1, forward strand.
AATGAGGGGAACGACGGTATCTATGCGTCGCTCGCATTGTGCGCTGTACTTTTAACTCGGCTATCTCCTTCGTTAGTTGCATTACGGCGTCTCGTAGATCCAGTTCTCCGTGCATTTTCTGTTCGCGTGCACATAGCGGTGATGATTTTGAATGACCCTGACACGTAACGGAACACACGGTTTGTATTTCTGTGGCTTGTTCGTGCATTTTATCGGCCATTGCTGCTAGAACGTCGAGTGATTTCTGTTTGCTTACTGCTAGGACTGCTCGTGTTGAGATCGGTAATCGCTGTAGCCATAACATTTGAAGTGTTGCGTCGGGTACTTTCTCGCGCGCAGGTTCTCGCATGCGTCTGAGCAGTTGTGATGGCTTCTGGTCGCCGAGTTCCATATCGTTGAGGAGTTTGTGCAGCTGTCGCGCTCCGGATTCCTCGTACACGGAAAGTAGCCGTTTCTTCGCTTCCTCATATCTTCCGGTGCGGTCTTTCGACATAATAATGTCGCTGATTTGTTCAACGTCCATTTTTTCGAGATGGGCCACCATTAGGCTAAATTTGGCTTCTTCGCTGGGCTTCTGCGGGTAGACGACAGTTTCAAATTGCCCAAACCATAGGGACGGTTGGTCGTGCCAAAATAAAGGTATGCGAGCTTTGACGGATATGGTCTCGACTTCTTCCGATGCCATGTCGATGCTAGGGTATGAGCAAGAACTTTCGTCGGGGTCACCACTTTACCAAGGATGGTAAGTAAAAACACGAGTGAGGTTTGGAACAGAATGATTTATTAGAACGTCTACTCGTTTTATTTATACATTTGGGGTAAACATTAATTTTACTCAAAATATGACGGACCAATCATAAACGACTAGTAGTTCACGAGCCTGCCGCGCTCAAGGCGTGTCGCTGCTGTCGTCGAGGCGTCTGGTACAATATGG
>JAZHFQ010000374.1:600000-779390 GCA_038387885.1 Spodoptera picta
ATAATTTTAATGTAACAGTTTATCTTGATGAAAGTTTTTTGGCCATACAATGAGAATAACCTTAACCTTTAATTGCCAGAAGCCTCGGTAGACGAAAACCTACCAAAAGTAAGTCACCCTAAACTACAGAACAATTAAACTAAAAAGGGAGGATCCTTTAAAACGAATTGTTACGTCTAATTTCTTTCAGCAATTCGCTTTTTTTAGTTTGGGGGGTACCTCGTTAACTTCGGTATTTGCCCACCTTTACCTCAATTTATTTTAACGATGCCCTTGTAAATCCAAGGAGATCAGTCCTTTTTGTCGTTGACTCTTGTACTGTTAAACCAAACTAAATATACACTTAGAAAATCAATATCGTCCAAATCAAATGTCTTACCATCTTTGTCATAAGACCTAAAATCGTTTACTACTTCTACTTCGCGACAACGTCCAGCTTTATCGTAGTAATGAGTCTAATGAAGGTTTTTCAAAAGGGTAAGGTTTACCAAGCGGCATTTAATTAAGACAGGACAAGCTCTGTTGGTAAATTTTCTTTGACTCACTTGAATGTTCTTTTTTGCGACTCTTCCTCATTAATTGATGGTAATTTTGGGGAACCGAACAAATTATGTAAATACACTGGGTTCGAAATTACCTAATTACATTTTGATATGAAGATCAGAAAACCATAATTCTTATGCCTTTCGTCTTGGCACATAAACAACATACACACATGGTACGCCATTTGCAAAAACAAGCCATCCTACTGCCGATTTCAACATTGTTCGAAATGGTAAATATTTGTCCTTTCTGTGGGAAAGGGGAACTTCTAAGAATCTGACTATGAGACCATAAATACGACAATTTTGTACCAGCACACTTCATTTGTCTGCCATTTTTAATCGGACCAGCAGTGGCAAAATATATTATGAGCTATGTTTAAGTGCCTGTTTAAGTTTTTGTCATTCACTTTGGCTGTTTGGATAGTATCGTTACTAGCTATTATAAGAGAGTACAGGGCACATAACAGAGTAGTGTTCAGTGTTAAAAATGATTTGTATGAACAAGCATTGGAAAAATTTCGAAGGAAAGAACCGATGAATAGAACTTCAGAATTTCAAGGTAAGGTTAAACTTATGTATTTAACTATTTCTCTAAATTAGACCATTACAGTGATCAATTTCGTAGAGTCGTATCCTATTAATTTAATATTTGCGCGCGCCTCAAAGAGCCATCAGACCACCACGGATGAAGCCCAACAGGGTCAATGCCGAGAACGTAAAAGATACCGGAGCTCCGGCTCCAAGTGCAGGAGTAGGAACGGGGTGGTTTTTAGTTAGGAAGAGTCTGACACTCCCTCCCGCCTCACCCAGGCGGGAGAAGGAAAAAAAGCAATAATCAGTTTCGTTGCTCTATACAAAAATAGGCCTGTTAACTGTTAAACAATTTAAGTTATATATTTGAGTCGTTAGAGCCCTCAAACTAAAAATAATGGTTTAAATAAATACAATAGTGTATGTCGAGTATATATCTACGTCTTTCACGCTGTGTTTTTGACACTTGTACGTCTGTCTTGTACTGTCTTATCATGTAAATGCTTTTGTTCGTCATTTATATTTAAGTGGCATTTAAAGTGATTTAGAGGTATTTATTTGTATGTTAACACATCATGGATGGTTGATTATATAAATCAAAGACCATCATCGATCACAACATTGTAAATTTTACAGCATGGCAATTACTTCCCGTCCAAAGCACTGGATTATCAAATGGCGAGATAAGGAGTATTGTAAAAGGCTATAAATATCCACCAGGTAAGAATATACAGTAGTCATACACTTGATGTGATTATGATATCACATTTGAATTGCATCGAAGGAGGATATACAGAAAAGAAATAAATTATTATGTTTTCGGCTTAATCATGTAACTGTTTGGCTCATATTACGAGCAGCATTTCGCAACCCGCGACGTGGCGACTGTTGCGCTGCTACTGGCTGCTCAGCAGTAACATGAGTAAGCCAAAAACATAATAATTCATTTAGGATGTCTCACAAAGTAATAATGGAAAGGAAATCCTTATCTATTATTAACATATAATATCTAATCGGCAGACATGCAAGCACCTAGCTATTTTGTAAAAAACTATTATATGTTAATGGGGCCTGCCGTACTTTTGTTCAATGTGAAGAGTTTTATATTTTGTCTAATCACAGCAGCTGTCAAATATTGGTCGTATAACGGTGTTACACTAGCTAATTCCCTATTGGACGAAAGCAAGAGGTTGACTTTAGCGCCAACTAGGGAACAACAATACGGAACACCCCATTGAAAGCAGCTTGTGCATTAAAAGTACCTACCAATGTCTAAGTCTTCATCATCAACAGCCAATAAATGCTGAGCAAAGCCTCTTCTCACATAGAGAATGTTAGAGCATTAAGCACCACGGTTGCTCATTGCGGGTTGGCGATTTCAAACTTATAATTAGAAATTATGAGCCCAGGTTTCCTCACGATATTTTCCTTTCACCGTTTGTCAATGGTGTCTAAATAATCTTAGTACATATAAATAAGGGAAATGTCACACAGGTACTTGCCGTTGGTAGGTTTCGAACCCGCACCCTCATGCAGGAGAAGCAGGCGTCTTAAGCCTCCGGGCCACCACGACACACATCTCCAGGCCACCACGTCTAAGTCTTTTCATCAATAAAATTATTATTTATTCTTTTAGGTGCTGATGGTAGACCAGTAATCCTAAATGATCATTTAAGGTATTATATTCGACAAGAAATTTATAAGAGTTGGAGAGACCATGGTTTTAATAGCTTTGTTAGCGATTTGATCCCAACCAATCGGACCTTAGCAGATCCTAGAGGAGATTGGTAAGTTTTTGATGGCGGTAAACGAGTAGCTAGACAACCTGATAATAATAAGTGGATGGCATTGCCCATGAACACCTGCAACACTGAAGGAATTACTAGCTGCTGTACCAGAATTGTTGCCGGGCCTTTGAGGATTAGGGATTTATGGATTGATAATACAGAGGAGGATTGGGCCTCCAATAACCTCGCTCACACTATAAAATGCAATATAAGCATCATTTTAAGCCAGTTTTCTATGAAGCGTTATAACCGGAGGCCTAATTACCCCCACCTCTCTTCTCCTATCCCTGAATCCCAACAATCCTGAAATTCCTAATCTCAAAAGGCCGGTAACGCACTTGTAACGCCTCTGGTTTTCCAGGTGTCCATAGGCGACGCCGATGGCTTATTAATCATCAGGTGATCCATCTGCTCGTTTACTGGCTTATTCCATTAAAACAACATTTTGGTCTAGCCAGCATATGCGCACATTTTTGGATTGTCTTATTTGTAAAATGGATTATTTTAAATTACTTTTAACATTACTTTAGCATTGTTATTTAACAGCAACTTTGGGTAATATAATTGTACTATATCATTATATCACAGGTGCAAGAAGCAAAACTTTTCGTCAGACTTACCTAAAGCTACGGTTATAATCTGCTTCTACAATGAAGCATGGTCCACATTGATGAGAACAATATCATCAGTAATGAACAGGAGTCCACCACATTTGTTAGAAGAAGTTATATTAATTGATGATTTTTCAAATATGGGTGAACTTTTATTTAGATACATTTATCGACAGCCACTTTTTAGAACTTATTTATCTGACTTTGTACTGATGCTACCATTCACTGCCACGTATTAATTAAGTACTGAATTTGTATAAGTTTTTTATAGAGGTATAGACATGTCATTCGAATGTGAAAAATCTTTTGAAACTTATAGACCACCTCAAGAAGAAATTAGAGAAATATGTACGTAATACACCAAAAATAAGATTAATTCGTACAACTAAACGTGAAGGGCTTATTAGAGCAAGATTGTTACCAATAAAGGATTTGAAGACACCTGTAATTATTTATCTTGATAGTCATTGTGAATGTGCTGACGGTGAGTTGGTCTCATTCATTTCTTACCCCACATTAGGCTTTTCTCCCGTGTTGTGGGTGCGATTCCAAACATAAAATTTGACATTCATATGACACCCAGACTCGGAACAATAATTTGTGGATTGCACAAAGAGTTGTTCCGTGCGGAAATTGAACCTGCGACACGATAACCTGGAGCCAGTTGCCCAGCTGGCCCAATATAGTAGTACAAGATGTAGCTTTCATCACATTTGTTAAACTTTTGGTTGCAGGATGGCTGGAACCTCTGTTACAATGTATCAAAGAAAACCCAACTCGAGTAGTAAGTCCAGTAGTCGACCATATTCATGATACAACTTTCGAATACATTGCTCAAACAATTGATGACCTTCGAATCGGTGGATTTAAATGGGATCTCAAATTCGAATGGATTGGTGTACCAAGAACAGTAATCGAAAAACGAAGTAATATCTATGCTCCTATAGCCACTCCAACTATTTCTGGTGGCCTCTTTGCTATACACAAAGATTTTTTCAAAAAACTCGGCTACTATGACGAAGGACTTGAAATATGGGGCGCAGAAAATTTGGAACTGTCCTTCAAGGCTTGGATGTGTGGTGGTTCTTTAGAAATAGTTCCTTGCTCCCACGTCGGCCATGTTTTCAAAAAGAACATTTCGTCTGCGTTTCCTGCGCAGGAAACTATAAGGAGAAATCTCGTGCGGTTGGCGAAGGTATTTGTTAATTTGAATCAAAATCAGAATTGCAGTAATTTTAAAGAATCAATGTTAAACATGTATTATTACATGAAATACCTTCGAAAGCTAAAGAGCAATCAGAGTAAAATAGTCTATCAGAGTAAAATAGGAAAATAATTCAACGATTTCTCCGGCCCGGGTGAGGCGAGAGAGATTGTCAGACTCTTACTGACTAAAAACCACTCCGTTGTTACTCCTGCAGCTGTAGCCATTTAGCGCTTGTCTACTTGTAGAGTAGAAAACTAAATTATATGGAATTGACGTAAATTTTGACTACAAGCGCTAAAGTTGCGTTTGGCTAACGGCGCTGGTGCTTATTACCTACATTACACTAGCGAAATACTAAATAATACTAGAAAATATATTGAATTCAAACATAAATTATTCGTTCGTCAAACGTGATGATGTTTAACACGAACAAATACAAAATCATTAGGAGATAGAGTTGCTATCTCCTATTGATTTTGTATTTGTTTTCTTAATATTTGTTATTTCTAGGTCTGGCTTGATGAATACGCGAAATATTTTTATGAACGAATTGGTAATGATTTAGGAGACTATGGTAATGTTTCTTCACGGATAGAACTTCGCAAGGAAATGAATTGTAAATCGTTTAAATGGTATCTAGAAAATATTTATCCACAATTGGAAGTGCCTGATAAAAATATTGCGAGTGGTGGAGTAAGTAACTTATTTAATAGTTTTTTTTTATTAAATAAGCGAGTCAACGAACAGAGGGATCACCTGATGGTAAGCAATCGACGTCGCCCATGGACACTCGAAATACCATAGGTAGATACCCACTCGAAGGGGCCGGTAACGCCCTTGTGACAAGGGCGTTACCGGCCTTTTGGGGATTAGAAATTTGAGAATTGTGGGGGATTTGGGAATTGGGGAGATTGGGAAGGGGGATAATGGGGTCTCCGGTAAAATCACTCAGACGACGAAACACAGCACAAGTGTTGCTTCACGTCGGTTTTTTGTGAAGCCGTGGTATCACTCCGGTCGAACCGGCCCATTTGTGCCGAAGCATGGCTCTTCCTCATTTAAGTAGTAACAATAGTATACTTTATATCCTTCTAATTCTTAAATTAATCTTGAAAGACAATACAACTAGCCCCAAATTCAAAGGTCCGTCTGCAATATGGCCATTTGGCCAATTACCAAAATATATGGCATTTTTAGAAAAACTGTAATGAGAATTATGCTTTGATACCAATATATCGTCAATACGATCCAGTCGACCCAGATTGCACTATAGTCACAGATGAAGGCTGTTGATATATTTTTTCTAGATTCTTAGTATTGGCAGCCCTGGTATATGCTTAGATGCTTACATAATATCCAGCGAGTGTTATGGTGACACTGTTAAACTATTGCCATGTCATTTTCAAGGCGGTAATCAGGTAAGGACACATTTTACTGTTTACATACATATAGGGTGTCCGTGAAATCGACAATCAAATGGCACCAAGTGATGTGCGTTGGTTCCAACAGTTATCAGAAAAATATTTTTAAAAATCTAAGTCATATAGGTATTAATTTCCAATGACTTATGTGTTATCCACGTATACTACACCCTGTTCCAGTCTTTTCAGTCTTGCTGCTACAACTCCTTATTTTTCCTTCTGTATTTTTGCTTATGTTATCCTGAATAGTGCTCCAATATTATGAAATTATAAATTAAGATTTTTTTATCTTTTTATGATAACTCTTGGTACCTCACCAATTACCTTTGTGCCATTTGTACGTTGACTTCAGAGCACCCTGACATATATTTAAATGTTTAAAAATTAGTCAGATGTCAATTCATATTTAAATGCAAATATTAATTAAATGTAACATTATACATTTGATAGCAAAGAAAACAGAGTCACTAGCATTGTTTTTTCATTTTATCGAACATAGACGGCTATAATTTAAAAAAATATTTCTTTGACAACAAAATTACTTGTTTTAATAGTAGGTAACTAAATTGCCTTTAACTCGTTGAGTACCGTCATTATAGACACAATTAAAGAACAATAGGTTTGCGTACACCGGTGACCGCTCGGTGTTTGGCAGTTTAATATGACATACATACCTACATTATCAATTAATATTTTTTTTTGTATACAGTAAACATTTATCAAGAAATTAAAAAGAAATAGAGCTAGCGAGTCTATTTCTTTGTTTCTAAGTTTACTTTTTACAAATCGCTTTAGGAGTAGTCTGGTTAACATTAACGTCCCGAGATTGGTCATACAATAAAATGAATTATTTAATTTTAATCTAACATCAATTTTAACGATTGTAGTGTAATCCTGATTATTACTATTGTGTCTGTGACTGCCTCGTTGACAGAGTGGTCGCAAGTGCGACTGCTGGGCAAGGGGTCTCGGGTTCGATTCTCAGGTCGGGCAAGATATTACTGGGTTTTTTTTTAATTCTCAGTTGTACCACGGAGTCTGGAATTGTACCCAGTATATGACAATAGGCTCACCTCCTATTACCTGGGACTCATAACATGTATAGTGAAAAGTGGGTGTTATATTGAACAGTGAGTGGCATTAAGTGCCGTAGATAATGTTCACCTAGCCTACCCAACCCTTCGGGGATAAAAAGCGTGATGTTGTGTTATGTTATGTTATTATTGTGTCCATTTAATATTTTTTTCTTTAAACGTATTTTATTTCAGTTCTGGATGTACAGTTTACAAGGCGAAATAAAACACGACTATCTATGCCTGGACTATTTATTTAATACAATCACATTATTTTTCTGTCGCGACTCTGCTTCACAAGTTTGGTTATACAATGACAAAGTAAGTAATTAAGAGTCTTATAATATGTCTACATAAAAGCAGCCACACTACGCTACATGAAGAAAAGTATTATCCATGATGACTAAAGTTACACCTGAAAAGAAATTCCTTTCAATTTCGGATGATGCAAGATGATGCAATTTCGGATGATGCAATAAGAGATGCATTGAATTGAGTAGTATAAAAAAATGGGAGTAAGAAAGCGGTAAGTAAGAATCTGGAGGTGAATCAGAATCGTAGCAATTGGTGGTCCATAGTTGACTGCACGGTTGGTGCGGTGTAAACGCACCCCCAACACAGGAGAAAATACTATTATGGGGAAAATAGTTTAATAAAAAAAAATCTCGGCGGTCATAGTCCTACTCCCATTGGAGACAGGCGTCGTAGGTGATCTTAAGCTAAAATTGCAAACTAATATAGAGGTAGTGTAACTCACCTACGTAGATGTTGTATATATCTCTTCAAACGTAGTGACCAATGTCTGTAGGTCAACCTATTCCTTTCTGTCAGGTTACATTAGATTTTCAACCTTTTAGTTTTGATGTAAAGTCAAAAATTCAGTAACAAAAATTAAAAAATTGGGATACGTTTACTGGACATTGTAACAATTCTAACATACCAAGCAAGTATGAAGACAAAATTACAAGAGTTCATTGAATTTTCTTTCTTTATTAAATTTTTAAAGAATTATGTTCTTTCAGACCCAGACTATAAGACATAAGCAGACTAAAAAATGTTTGAATGTCGGAAAATTCCCAGAAGGCTTGAAGGTAGTGTTATCGCAATGCTCGCATTCATCATCACAGAAATGGGTCATGGAACATTTTAATCCTGAAAAACTTACTCCACTAATGCAGAATGAAATAACCCAATGGTACAATATGACGATATTGTAAAATATGCACTTATACATAAGAAAAATTGGTTTTATAATAAGTATAAACTTATACATACTAAACTTGCTAAGAGAAAGTTACCTATTTTTCTGTAAATAAGGATTTAAAAAAACTCCATCATCATCATCATCATCATCAACAGCCGAAAGACGTGCACTGATGGTTAAAGACCTCCCTTTAGTCCTCCACGTTGAACGACAACTCGCCACCTGCATCCACTGGCTCCCCGCAACTCTTGCGATGTCGTCAGTCCACCTAGCGGGAGGCCTGCCATGCTTCGTCTTCCGGTCCGTGGTCTCCACTCAAGGACTTTCCTGGCCCATCTGCTGGCAGTTCGTAGCCTGCCCATTGCTATGTCGGTAATTATAGTTCTTTGGCGAATTTCCTTGTTTCGGATTTTGCCGTGCAAAGAAACCACAAGCAAAGCTCTCTCCGTTGCGCGCCAAGCGACTTCGAGCTTCTTGAGAAGGCCAGAGGTCAGGGACTACGTCTCGGTACCATACGTCATCACCAGCAACACACACTAGTTAAACATTCTAGTCCTCAGACACTGATGGATTTTCGATGAGAAGATTTTGCGTAACTTCCCGAATGCTGCCCATCCGAGTTGGATTCTTCGGGTGACCTCTTTGTCAAAGTGGACCTACACGCAAAAGGTTGAAACTCACAAAAGATAATAATTACTAACGTTATTTTATTATAGTAGTAAGTAGGTCTATTTTTATGAGATTTTAATATAATGCAATATTTAGTTAAATTGAAAAAGTATGTTACTGCACCCAAAATATTATTTTTATAATTATAAATAAAGAAATATCTACCCATACCTATAGGGAAAAACAGGCGTCATAATTGACTTCTTCCAATTTTAGGTATCGAATGAAATATTCAAATGTCGACATAACACATAAGATCACCGAAATATCATGAGAGCCCGAACTTAGCCTTCATTGAACGATATTCATTATTTTAAGCCTATACCTCTATATTATATACATACCTAAATAATAAGAATGTAACCTTATGCAAAAGCCAAGTAAACCACACTAAATAATTAATTCTCTAACAGGTTTCCTAGCCAAAGAAACCGTGGAACCTTTGAAGTACCCACGGTAAGAATAAAGGTGGTATCCCTTAACCACAGAGGGTGCTATGTACCTTAGAGAATTTTATTATCGTCCTTTTTACTGTTAAACTCAACCTCAAATGAGGACCTCGTTTGAGTCCAGTGGCATTATTGTGGTTTGAAGGAAAAAGCGCTGTAACGAACACAAAGGAGATTTCGCTTTGTTCCAAATGTGAACGTTAGCTTTATTTTAGACTAAAATAAAAATATGCAACGCGGGAAAAAGTTATTTTTTTACATGCGTCCATATTTTTTATCGATATGGTGATTTTTTATGTGTGTTTTTTTTTCTTATAAGTGTTATTTATTTAATTAGCTGTGTGTACATAATTATGTTTGTATTTTATTAACGGACATTATTTTTGTATATTAATTAAATATAAAATGAAACATTTTTGTTGTTAATATTACTTAATAATAAACAATGAAAGACATATTACAAATGTGGTGTACTTTATTCCTACATGGAACAGTATCTACCAATTGAACAAAAGCTACCACACTCAATTTAAAAAAAAAACAGACAGAACAAAAATTATTTACAAGAATTTATTAAGATTTAAACTCGACTAAGGTACACTAAGCGAACGCATTAATTAAAACTTAATATCTTTTTAACAAACACTAATTAATTTTGCTCACTGTCCTACTGGCTGTTTGTTTTAATGATAAATATGGCTATTATCTGTCTGCCTGTCGCTTTGGGAGTTATACATAATTATATCTTGCTTCCGTACATAATTAATTAATTATGAATCCTATTAAATTAACTACAATCGCGGGTTACTCACGTGAATATATTGCGAAAAGTTCTACTAGTTTCGAAGCACAGAGGGGTTCTTCCTCATAAGCAGCGCGCGCGGTCTCACTGGCTGGCGTTGGCGCTCGCATCGGTGTTACTCAGTATATTCACGTGAGTAACCCGCGATTTTAGTTAATTCGAAATTCCTTAAGATTTGCAAAGTATTTCATTTTTTGCTACAGAATAAATAAAAAAAGTCGTATCCGTTTACTTCCCCAGACACAATGACTAAATATTTAAATGAATTACTTAGCCGTGTGATGAAGGGAGATCACCCTTTTCGTTTGCTGCAAGTTTTTTTATGTGATAAGCTGAGAAACGAGCAGACGGATCATCTGATGGTAAGCAATCAGCGCCGCCTGTGAACACCTAAAACACCAGAGGCGTTACGAGTGCGTTACCGGCCCTTGGAATTTAAATATTGCTGGATTCAGAGATTGGGGAGATTGGGGAAGGGAGAGGGTGATAATTGGCCTTCCACTAACCTCACTCACACGACAAAATGCGACACAAACGTTGTTTCACGTCGGTTTTCTGTGAGGCCGAGGTGTGTGTGTGGTATTACTCCGGCCGAGCCAGTCCGTTCGTGCTGAAGCATGGCTCTCCCACAGTGGACGGAACGTGGTTTAAGAACAGACTAAGAGACAACGTATTTGACAGAGTCAAAGTCAAAGTCAAAGCATTTATTTCAATTAAACCATAGTTTGGTACTTTTGAAACGTCAACAAATACAAAATAAATAATAGTCTGTCTGTCAGTCCGTCAGTGAAGCTAGGTGAAGCTAGGTGCTCATTCCAAAACGTAGATTCGAATGGAGAAGAACGAGCAAGAAACTCCATTCGTTACTCTTTTAAAAAAGTATGTTCTACAATGTCTCTGATACATATTTCAATACTGTACGCATATGTAAGAACAATGCAAAGACACGCTTGACGCATTATACTAATAACTTACTAAAATAAAAATAAAAATAATAAAGATCTTAAGTCTAACATGGTGCTCACATATGCATACTGACAATCCATAGAAATAGTGCTTCTATACAAGAAAAAGGAAACTCTTTGTTTCAATAAAGAAAGAAATGCTCGATGCCATAAGGAAACTAGATTGTCTACATTAGAATTAAACTATTAAATTATGTATTATATTACCTACTATTGGAATTTAACTACTGACTTCATTTGAGTATTGACCAGTGGAGCCGAACCAACATGCTGCCAAGCATTCTTATCTTCAAGATAATCTGTCAGTGTGTAGTAAGCTTGATTACATAATTCGCGCTTAATATATGTTTTAAATTTACTTTCATTGAGATCTAGTATGCTATTTGGTATTTTATTATAGCATTTAATACCTAACCCCATAAAGGATTTCTGTACTTTGGACAGTCTGAATTGCGGTATAGCTAACTTATTTTTGCCTCTAGTATTAAAATTGTGTCTATCGCTTCTTTTTTCAAACAATTGCCTATTTTTCCTTACATACATTATATTTTCATATATATATTGACAGGGCACCGTTAAAATATTTATCGTTTTAAACAATTCTCTCAACGATTCGCAACGGCGTAAGTTATATATTGCTCGGATAGCCCGCTTTTGCAGAATAAATATTGATTCTATTTCTGCAGCTCGACCCCACAACAAAATGCCGTACGACATAATGCTGTGGAAATAACTAAAATAGACAAGCCTAGCTGTATCTACGTCCGTGAGCTGTCTAATCTGTCTAACTGCAAAAGCAGCTGAGCTCAATCTCCCCGAAAGCGCCTTTATATGCGGACCCTATTGTAGCCTATTGTCTAACGTAATGCCTAAAAAAACTGTCTCGTCGACAAATTCTAACTTTTGACCGTTCAAAACATTATCACAATCGTTACTACGCACGTTTGGTAAACTGAATTTAATACATTTTGTTTTTTTATCATTAAGTGCTAGATTATTAATGGTAAACCAATTATGCACTTGAAGAATGGAGCTGTTTACGTCGTCAAGATTATTTGTACGTCGATCTACTTTAAAAATTAATGAGACCAAACAGAAGCGCTTTGTGATAAACCTGAACCATTTATATTGCGATCTCCGACTGCCGAAGACGCTGATAGTCTAGTAGTGGAATACAACAATCCAATGGAGATGATGGTGATGAAATTTCTTTTTTTTTGCCGTTACAGCTTCGTTGTCATCATCGGCCAGTTATCCAGTCAAATGGGTTATGATAGCTTTTTTTATGGCAATAAACGTAAACGATCGACGATATCACCTGATGATAAGCAATCGGGGTCGCCCATGGACACCTGGAATATCAGAAGCGTTACAAGTGCGTTACCGGTCTTTTGGGGATTAGGAGTTTGAGGATTGTTGGGAATTCGGGCATTGGGGAAATTGGGGAAGGGGGGAGGGAGGAGCTGGGCCTCCGGTAACCTCACTCACACGACGAAACACAACTTGCTTCACGTCGGTTTTCTGTGAGGCCGTAGTATCACTCCGGTCGAGCCGGCCCATTCGTGCCGAAGCATGGCTCTCCCACACTTAAAAGCTTACCAGATTTAATACACCACTGACTTCGGTTTTTTTATTCATCCATAACCTAGCACTACATGTATATTTTATTACTAAAGTTAGCTGGAAATTCCTACATTAGAAGGAATATAACAAATTCTTATTGCTATTCCGTTCCAGCAATTGAATTGAACTATTTCGAGAACTGAGTAATGAAAATGTTAGGATTGTGGTTGTCGCAGGCTGAGTGATACGACTTACTTACCTACATCAAAGATATATCCATATTATGTAGATTGTACGTACTTAATCTAAGTGAAATGTGTATAATACATAACATAACATAACCTTCTATCCCGAAGGGGTAGGCATAGGTGTACATTATGCCACTGTATAATGTAACACCCACTTTCACTACTTATGTTATGAGTCCCATGTAATAGGGGGTGGGTCTAGTGCCATATACCGGGCACAATTCCAGACTCCGTGCTACTACTGTATTTTTTTTGAAAAACCCAGTCATACTTTGCCCAACCCGGGAATCGAACCCGTGACCCCTTGCCCGGCAGTCGCACTTGCGACCACTCGGCCAATGAGGCAGTCAATTTTAATACATAATTATGTAAATCCTCTGGTGTTACAGGTGTCCATGGGCGGCGCGGATCGCTTACCATCAGGTGATCCGTCTGCTCGTTTGCCTCCTATTCCATAAAAAAAGCAAAATTCTAGCTTAAAGCAATTTACATTAGAAAAAAGAGAACCACGTAGTAAGGCGCTTAAAACAGATTCTGATACAGTACATTTGGAGCTCACATAAAACGAACAAGTTACTCCTGTTCACACGTTACGACCGACCCTCTCAAACTGAAAAAAAAATATAGTCCAGATAACGCGATAGCAAGAAGTTTGTAATTTATAATGTACCTTTTTTTCGTAAACGTAGAAACTGTTATCTAAGGATTAACTTAATTGTGGTCATAAAATAAAATATTTCACCGAAACAAAATTTTCAGGGGAGGTTTTTTGCTTTAACCGTAGTGGGGATTATGCTGGATTTTAGTTGTTGTTTCTGGCCAGCCAAAAATAAATTACAAGGCCCACTGTTTGGGCCAGATATTTAGAAGAGAAAGTCGTGCGGTTTACTTGCGAGCAAGGGTTAGAGTGTTGTTTATTTATCAGTATGTAGAGGTATATAGCTTGACTTTTTTGTCAATGTTTAAAATATGTAGTTTGGTGCCAAAATAATTAGAAATAGGAAATAAAATATTGCATTGTTTAACCAATTCAGGTTTCCTTTAATCAACAACGTCGTTGTTGTATAATAACATAAAATATTTTTTTTATCTTTTAAGGTTATTGCACACCTACGCATGGCTCCAGTGCAGCTCCAACCCAGCAATTAACTTGACATTTAAATATGAGCTTTTACGGGTGTAAGGGCAACGCACTTACAACAACAGCTTTTTTATATTAATGTTATGAAACATGTCATACGACATACGATTTAAAGTTTAATAACTATCGTGAGACATACTAAATTAACTAAAATCGCGGGTTACTCACGTGAATATACTGAGAAAAGCTCTACTAGTTTCGAACCACAGAGGGGTTCTTCCTCATGAGCAGCGTCGTGGTCGCGGCGACGTCAGTGAGATGCGCGACGTTTTTCACGTGAGTAACCCGCGATTTTAGTTAAGACAAGTTAATTGCTGGATTGGAGCCGTGCTTGTTGGGTGCGCGATGAAGTTAAACCTTTAAAATTCATAAGCATCTCGGAGTGGATCAGGATAAGTTGTTGGTTAAGTTTTTTTTAACTAATGCAACTTATGTTTCCAATTAAAATATTATAACATTTCATTAATAAAAAAAATAATAAATAATAATGTTGTAATAAACAGAAATAAAAGTCATAATTAAGCCAACTAATACAAATCACTCTCAGACAAATTAAAACAAAATATAGTCGCCATTACATTGCTCTAAATTCCTGGGTTCAGAATCATGTACTGAATTCATGGTAAGCGGCTTCGGTACAGCGTCCCTTACACCCTGTATATTCAACAAACGAGCTATTGATAAAAATAGAATGTAAATAATGATTATGTCAGTCAATTGGTTTAAATGGGATCTAGAACGGGTGGATAAGTATTAAATAAAAATCATACATAATGATCAAATATATTTTAATTTACACAAAACAATTTGAAATAAAAACTATTAATAATATAGCAACACTTACATATTTCTTATAATTATACTTCACAGTCTTCTACTCATTATAACTTTGTACTTACTAATAATCAAACACAGTATTTTTACAAATATCAAAGCACCATAAATATAAGTTTTGTACTTATTTATGTTAAATATTTTTTTGAGTAATATAAAAAGTATAGCAGATTTCAATAACAATCACATCATTAACATTGTGTTAAATATTTATATGTATTTAAAACAAAAAGCACCTAGAATAACAAGTATAAATAACTAAGTACATATTTATTACTTACTTCTTAGTGTATCCAAGCCTTTTTGAAGAAACAATAAACATAAAATAAATTATTCACATCATTTATGCACGCACTTTATGCAGTTATGTTATTATACTGTCAGTATTTTAGACACACTAAACCAAATGATGGGAAACACGCTGCACAATTTGCAAATGAGTGACAGAGACAGCATTATACTACTTTTGTCTTTACTTCTATCGCTGAGGAACAAAAGTCATTGTGCATATTATCTAGTAGGTTACTTACTATTTTTGAGTAACACATGTGCCTAAGTAAATCCTCTTTAAAATATTTATACATGGTGCGCTCGACTGTACTACTTATTTTTTTTTAAGGTATAATAGTATTTGGGCGAATAGTCCATTACTAAATTTTACTTGACCTGATTCGCCCGCTATTAAATTTGTCTCGGGCGAAACCGGCCCTAAAAAATATTCAAAATTGAAAGTAGTTCATTCGCCCGATTCGGGCGAACAAAATTAGGGCGAAACCGCTACTAAGCCAGTAGGGCGATGCAGAGCCGCGGCGGACTTAACGGGTTGCCGGGGCTCCGGCTCGAAGTGCAAGAGTAGGAACGGGCTAGTTTTTAGTCAGTATGAGTCTGACACTCCCTCTCGCCTCACCTGAGGTGAGAGAAATTATTGGATGATTTTCTCCCCCTTAAAATTCTATTAATATCATAAATACGAAAACATGTATTTCTGTTCGTGGTACACCTTCACGTTTAAGTACCTAGCTGAATGGATTAGCATGAAATTTGGGACGGATTGATTATGATCTGAAATAAAACATAGGCTACTTTTTATCACAGGGACAGCGGTTGAGGTCGTTAGCATAGTGATCACATAAAGAATGGTTCTTTGCAAGAATTGTAATCACGACACATATACGCAATTGCCGACTACATAGCTATTACATCAACAATTTTATTGATCTGACTGCACGGTCTAATAATCAAAATCCTTTATAGTTAAGCTACTTACGTCATTAAAATACCGACGAGAGCATTTTAACGAATAGTCTATCTTTCTCATTTCACCTTTACCTATGCCTCGCCATTTTTAATTTAACAAATGGCTGTTATTCAAAGCATGAGAGAAGGTACTGAGTAGCTCTATGCTTTTCATTTAACCTGAACGATAGGTCCAGAGTTCCCCGATAGCCACAAAGTGAATGAGTGCGCCACTGTGTTGGTGCACGGAGGGTTTTATTTTGTGGTTTACTGAGCTAATGATTAAAATTGGTATTGGGAGAAAAGTGGAATGCTGTTATACACTATTTAAAAGTGCAGCAGTGATATATAGTACATTTTAATGCCAGAATACTGATAAGACTGCTCATTTTTAACTTGTACTTAGTTTTCCTTAAATCCCCAAGCGGTCACCGGTAACCACTTTCCACTAACTACACTGTAGACCTTATTTCTAATGTTTAGACTTTTAGAGACTACTTTTGTATGAACAAATTTACGGGATGATATTTTAACAGGTTAAATATCGTGCCATCTCTGTCATTTTACAAAGAGTTTGTGGTGACAAAACTATTACTTAAGCGCGACTTAAAATTGAGTATTTGAGTATTTGGACATAAACAAATTAGAAAGATTCACACTGACAATATTGTTCTGAACAAACGACACCATGAATGTCTATGGTATGAATGTATATGAGGCCTTTTGTCAATAATGGCTAATATCGGCCTTTGATTAAATTTCCAGAATTTGGTCGATTGCACCCTTTTTTGTGTTTTTTGTCTCAATTTTGTTCTGTTTTTTTCTATTTTTGTGTACAAGATTAGTTGCTTTATTATTTGAAGCCATAAAACTGCAAGTCACTACACCAACAGAGGCGTAGTTAACGAAGGATTATTAAAACACGAGTAGATTTGTGATAAGGTTTTGTTTTCTTAGTAAGATATTTTTAAAATGTCCGTATCGGATGTTCTGCAGATGTTTAATAAAATATTTACGATTCAGCTCTGATAAGATGTAACATGCTAGGGTAAAGTTAGGTTTTTTGGAAAAATCTTGAAATGGAGACGCCCAAACGAACAAAGAACTATCTAATTTGATCGACGATACACATTGAACCTCATTCATGACATATGGTTTCATTACGATGGCTACTCCGCACGCTTCAGAAGGAGTGCCAGAGAGTGGCTGGATACTATACATCTTAATAAAGTGGATCGGAAGATGTGGACCACCGTGGCCAGCCAGGAGTCCAAACTTGACTCCCATGTACTTTTATGTGTGGGGCCACATGAAACTTTGGTGTACGATGAATCAAACCCAATAGAATCGACTTACCCTGTGACCCTGTATACCTACTCCATAGGAATATTATGTATATGTGTTTTTTAATAAGGTAAATTAAATTTTCTTTCATTACACTTCGTTTCGACGAAACTAAGTTTTTATTTGAAACTGCAAGGGAAGTCAAGTTTCTTAAGGTTCGCGTCTCTAAATAATTCACTTGAAAACGCTCCACTTGCATCTCACCAAAGTAACTTTTACGACGCAACCCTATTTTGTATTCTATGTAAAGTCAATAAAACACATTTTAACACAAAAATATAGCTTGTGTAAGTTTAGTGTTACATTTTAAAACTTTTATTTCACTTTCGCAACATAAACTGTATCTAATCGCCCGCAAAATTGATTCTATTTTACATTGAATGTAAAATATACGTCCAGCTACATATATCTGCGCTGATTTGCATAATGGGCACATAGAAAGATATACGACATATTTCAGAGGCTTTCCAACATATTGAGGGTAGGGATGAAGAAAAATTGCTCCAGCATCGCGCCCTGAAAACTGGAACCTTTAATTTACATGAAACCTATAGCTCTTATTCGTAAGTAATAAGGTTGGGAATTGAGTAAGTTATTTCCACTTAAATGAAGAGAGGAATGAGGGTTAACAAATATGTTAGAGGCGTTTAGAATTTATGAACGGACGATTCTCGTGTCTATTACTATGGAGGGGTCCTGGATTTGTGATGTGTTATATATTTTGTTGTTTTATTTCGTGAATATGTACTGTAAAGAAAAATGTACTCATTTAACACATAGAACTCAAGCAGATACACATAGAGGAAAGAGAAAGATTAATATTAATAACTGGAGTACATTGTTCAATGTGGTTTAATTCGTAATAAGTTGCACCCTACTCTAGTCAAGATAAAATCTATTTTTTTACGAGTGTAATAATTAGTCTTTAACCGACTTAAAAAAAAGATTCTCCGTTTAACTTGTATGTATGTATGTTTGTGCGCGATTATCTCGCGATTGGCTGAACCGGTTTTGATGCGGTTTTCAGAAAAACGTTTATTACACTTAAGAAAACATTTTAATAGGTGTAATAACCAACTTCAAAAAATGAAGGCCGGGGTGCCTTCGCACGGGTGCAATATACATATAAACCTTCCTTAAGAATTATTCTATCTATTAAAAAAACCGCATCAAAATCCGTTGCGTAGTTTTAAAGATCTAAGCATACATAGGGACAGACAGACGGCGGATAGCGACTTTTTTATACTATTAGTTATAAATGAATTATGTTATTTATTAAGTACGTTTAAATTGAAGTCAGTTAAAACACACTCTCCCATTCACATTCAGTGAGGAAAGGTTTTAGTCAGAAGACTAAAACGTTTTCATTTAATAAAAATAAAACAACTCACTCAACGGCAGTAGATACTATTACTGATGCGTAATAAACTGTTAGGTATGTATTTTTAATCCACATAAAAGTCAAGAACATAGAACCATTAACTGTCGGGCCGTAAACCAAACGCATAAAAACGATATAGTCTGTCGACCCCTTAGGGGAAGTGTCAGCGCAATAATACGCCAAAGTACCTTTATATAATGGATATAAAAATATTTCTTCCCGTACATTTTATTCGTATTTCTATAAGCTACGGTTTCAAGAAAAGATGATGAAAGTGTTGGTATTTGTTAAGCGTAATAAAATAGGCTTGGAGTAGTATTTTGTAAATAATATCATACTTTATATACGTAGCTAAGATGTTTATAATACAAATTTATAGTCTAATATTAATTTGTATAAACTTATTTTTTTTTGTAATAGCAATATGGCAATAGGCTCACCCCTATTACATGGGACTCATAACATAAATAGTGAGAAGTGGGTGTTACATTATACAGTGGCATAATGTGCACCTCTGCCTACCCCTTCGGGGATAAAAGGCGTGATGTTATGTATGTTTATTTTTTGTGTAATATTTTAAACATTTTAAGCTACTTTGTCTGTGCCACACAAGTGCGCACATGTATAGCACTGGCATTACAAATAAATACAATTTTGCAGTATGATTTAACATCAAAATTGGACAATGCACAGCAATTATTCATCCACAGTCACCAATCAACAAGTAATAATACCGATAAATAATTTCATAGTCAATTTCATATCCGAATTTTTCGAAAAGTTTTAAGTTATAGTACAACAGATAACTTTAATTTATTACAGCTCAAATTGTATAGGAAAATAAAATAAAAGCGTTGCCTTCCGTAATTTTCATTTAAAATGAGATAACCATTGGTACGCTATGAAGCAGCCCTTAAAAAGAATGATCAAATTGCGTTCACATCATTCCTACCGTGTTCAACGTATAATTTCTTTTTTATTTTATGACAACCTCTTTTTTCATTTGGAATCTTGTATTAAATAATTGTATGAGTGGACAGTTTTATTTTTATTAAAAGAGAATTGGGCTGTATAAAGAGTGCTTAAAAACTATACATAATAAGTAAAAAATAATAGTAATCATGTTTAGTCCTTAAATAAACATGAAATTGCAGCTAAAGTTAAATCGGGACCGGGAACACCAGAGGCGTTACAAATGCGTTACCGGTCTTTTGGGGATAGTCTAGTGATGAATAAAATAGAAATGTTAGATGCCCACAAAACTTGCATCAAAAAGCTAATCTTCTTCGAAAGTTTTTGATTTGTTTATATGTTTATTACTGTTTATAACTCCTTTTATTATTACATTTGAAACAGGAATAGATTATGGTGGAACAACACTCGAATCGAATTATTAATCGATTTATTTTTAACGCTTACCGATGAATATTCTGTCAGCTACGAGTATATTGGTAAACTAACGTAACTGAATCACCGTGAAACTGTCGTTTTTACGTGTCAGTAAATTGTGCACAAATTTTTTTGTAAACGAAACACTCTTTTTTATTGTAGATGTTACAAAAGTAAAAATATTTTGAAGTCTTAAATGTGTAAGATTTTGAAAAATAAAGAGTCAAGTATATTGATTGGTGCAGTGGCTTTTTTTAAGGAGGGAAAGTCATCGAATGACTTCTCCCGCCTGGGCGAAACGGGAGGGAGTGTCAGACTCTTACTGACTAAAAACCACCACGTTCCTACTCCTGCCCTTCGAGCCGGAGCCCCGGCAACCCATTAAGTCCTCCACAGCTCCGTATTGCCCCATCCGTGGTGGTCTGACGGCTTGGTGTAGTGGCTAGATTATCATGTAATATATCAGTTTCACTTTTTATGAATATTGCGATTTATTTTATACATTGTTACAGATTCTGATTTTGATAAAAAAAACAGCTGAATATAAGATGTACATTTTCAAGATTTCTAAAAAAGAACCAGAGAGAACATAGTGATTTTGTAAATAAATGAAAATAATAATCTTAGATCTCCTAGTTTGATTACTGATTACGTTTTTTTTTTTATCAAAGCAAACTGCGAAGCGAAATCAAAATCCTTTTACTATAGGATTGTACGGCAAGCACTGTAAGACAATGTACTAAGTTAGAACTGAAGTGAAATTGAGTTAGAAATAAAGTTAGCCTTCATCAAAGTTGGATCAACCGATACATAGCTAGGTGAGGACCGTTGATACTGATAGCTTTCTCTGAAATATTATTGGATGCTGATTTTTAAATGGATTTTAACTTTGTTGTTTTATGATTCAATTTTGATTGATGTAGAATTATCTTATCGTGTATCATTCAATGACGTTACTCGTATAATTTCAACCCACTAGGAATGTTTAGTCCTTAATAAGAGTTTTCTGTTGTCGTAGTGGCCTGGAGGTTTAAAACGCCGGCCTCTCACACCTAAGGATGCGGGTTCAAAACCTACCAACGGCAATATAATTGAATGACAAGAACAAGAAAACTATTAAAGGTAAAACTTACCAATGGCAAGTACCAATTTAACTTTACCGAGTTACATGTACTTTCTAGGATTATTTAAACACTACTGTCAAACCGTGAAAAAAACATCGTGAGGAAACCTGGGCTTATAATTTTTATTTATAAGTCTTAAATCGCCAACCCACATTGGACAAGCGTGGTGATTAATACTCGAACCTTCGCCGTATGAGAAAAGGCTTTGCTCAGCAGTAAGAGTTTATAGGCTGAGGCAGTAAGAGTTGATGTATACCTCTAATGTATGTATTACAATGAAATGACACTTATTAGTTAACGAAAATAGATTAGGCTCCAAGTAATCGTAAAAGTGGCAAATCAACTCAAAAGCCATTTTCTCAATATCTATTTTATCAAAAAAAAATCTTGAAGGAGACGGGTACAAATTGAATCTCTACTTTATTTACGTACAAAAAGAAGAATTGAATGAAGGGAACGCATGCCAATCTAATCCTATGCAATTTGGGTGAAGAAAGCGAAAAACTTGGCCTACCCTCCTGAAATATTCAATCAAACTTTGTTCCAACCTGGTTAAAGTTCGCACTCCTGGTTACACGAACACTTGGAGTATTGTTGGGGTAAGATTTTGGATGTGGTATCAGAGGATTTATCGTGGTGCCGGTAGTGAAGGTTGGCTTGATGTGAAACATTTTTTTCTTCTCCTCTAATAATACCTTCTGATTTATCTCGTTACCAGATCTAAGTCAATTATTTATGTCCCTGAGATACGCTGTGTTTTCATGGTTTTATCTACTGTAAATCCTGGCAAAAATGTTGGAATTCACAGACTAACAGATCCTACTCTTTAAAAGTAACATTATTAGCTACTTGCTTGTAATGATACTAAAATAACAAACATTTCACATTTACAAAATTATATGATTACTTACTAATTTAAATTACGTTTCTGTATCATAAATTAAGACTGAAACACACATCAAAAATGCTAAGTGGCCTTTCAACTTCGAAAATGTAAAATAGAATATCAAAAAGTGTTTAGCTTGCTTTTTAAGTTCATGTTAAAGTTTTGACATGATACGCACGCAAGTTACGATCACCTCGAACAAGATTGGTGTTTGATAAAAAAAATTGAGAACTTATTTAGATGATAACAAGATTACTTTAGGTCATAAAAACATTCAAGAAGTTTTATCAGAATTATAAGGGTGTTGAATATGGGATGATTTTTTATTATAAAATTTATTATCGAATATATTAACCCCTTTTAGATCGTATAGCATGGTTTCTCGTTGCAGAGCCTTGTAAATGTGTTTACAATGTAACTTTATTTTAACTATAACAGATTGCCTCATTGGCCGAGTGATTGCAAGTGCGACTGCCGGGCAAGGGGTCTCGGGTTCGATTCCCGGGGCGGGCAAAGTACTACTGGGTTTAAAAAAAAAATCTCAGTAGTAGCACGGAGTCTGGAATAGTGCCCGGTTTATGGCAATAGGCTCACCCTCTATTACATACATGTGACTCGTAACATAAATAGTGAAAAGTGGGTGTTACATTGTACACTGGCATAACGTGCACCTCTACCTACCCTTTCAGGGATAAAAGGCATAATGTTATGACAACAACTTTATTTTAACTAAACTGTAATTTAGGTATACATAGAAATCAATGAAAATCATGGTCTAATTAAAAACCCCGCAACTTCTAACATAACACGAATTCTTTTCCTTTAATATAAACCGCGCAATATCTCAGGCACTTGATAAAATCAGTACTAACCTAAATGAGTGCGGAAATTTCGAGCAAAAATTTTCGTCCCACCAAACGGGCAATGTTTATTTGGCTCGAGTCAATTGTTTAATTTTCTGTTTCTTCAACAATTTTCGGTAGAAAAAGTTATTCTTTAATTCACAACGTTACGACCCCGGTTTTCCGTAATTACGTTCTCACTGGCCATTCCAGTAAAAAGAACTCTTCGAAATAAATTACGTTAAAAGATTTTTTTTTTCTTTTGAATAGACATCGCTAATTACAGGCTTTTGCAGAGGTAAATATCCTGTCATCTACATTTTACCGTACTCATTTTATTTAGAGGTAAGTCATCAATGTTGTAATTAAAGTTTATAAAAATGTTAAAGGGCGAAGAAAAATTCTGGGAAATTTTGTTTCGAAGTGATTTTTTTGATGCTGTTCCAGCAGTGGGTGGTATTATAATGTTTCATATTTTTTATTCTGGAAAAGATAATATTATACCTACTCATTCCGGTAATTGTTGGTAAAACTGGAAAGGATAATTTCTTTGTGATGTGATAATGTTCTGAGAACCCGCGATTCTCTTTTGTCATGTTATCTTAAATAACTTGATATGACTATATAAATATTTTTATTGCAAATCTTCTATTAAATATATATAAATAAAACCCGTTTCCCGTTGTCACGCCATAACTTGAGAATGGTTAGACCGATTTGGCTGATTTTTTTTGTTGTGTTTGTTATTGTCAGGAGAAAGTTCTTATGACATAAAAAATATTGAAAATCCTACGGGAACAAGAGAAAACGGGATTGCGCGTACGAAGTCGCGGGCAGAAGCTAGTAGTTAATAATTATTATCTATCATTCTAGACGAACTTATTAAATTACTTATAAATTACTAATAATCTAGAATTATATTTTCACAAACGATAAAGCAGATTAAGGGATAAGCGAACAAACCATATAGCAGTTACCTGATCGATTTAAGTTTAATAAAGGCTCTTATCGATTGACAAATCAATTAGAGACTGGAACGAGACCAGTAACCGACAAACGACGCAAAAGATGCGTCGTGAAAAACATGCATTTAATAGCATAAAACATCCACATCCTATAAATCCCCACTGCTGTTTTATTTGTTCAATGCGGGTTGGCGATTTCAAACTTATCATTAAAAATTATAAGCCCAGGTTTCCTCGCGATGTTTTCCTTCACCGTACGTCATTGGTGTCTAAATAATCTTAGAGAGTAGATATAAGTCGACAAAAGTCACATTGGAACTTGCGGTAGGTAGGTTTTGAACCCGCACCCTCATGCATGCGAAGCGGGCTTTAACCTCCACGACATTACATAAGAACTGGTCAAAACTGAGAATGTTATTATGGAACTCCCATTATAGAGTTAATAACAGTTACGTGAACCACTTGTATCGCGTTTATGTCACATCTGTCAACTAATGACTTTCCTTTTGAACCTTCCTCATGCAAACTAGCTGTCATAAGGGACTTAATCCCTTAACTTTGTCTAACGTTGGACGGAAGCAACCTTTCGATCTCACTTAAATTACTCGGCTAACCGTCGTCGTCTTGACCTTGATTTTGTATCGTGATTCTTGTGAAGATTAAATGGTGTGTTTGCTGTGGCTATGTATTTGTTATTCAGTGTTATTTTGTTGGTTTATTCTTCGATGCCGTATCTGAAAAACTGCGCTACCATACAAGAACAATTTTAAGAATGTTTGTCATATTCACATAATATCGTCCAAAAATATATTGACTTGACTTTCTAGGAGATCTTGCCAATAGCATAAAGTCTACTAAAAATTACTTGATGAATATGGATACAGTTGAAGATATGCACAAACATCACCAGTAGCAGGCACTTCATGGCATCTATTTAATAAAGCCAAGTCCACATTAGCGAATTGAAAATCAAAGACATCGTACAACTTTAAAAATATTTCGTAATCTAACTAAAGACAAAAGCAATGGAGACGCTACCATATTGCTCGTTCCTTGTACCTCGTTACCAACTCCCAACCAAATAAAACACTGAGGCTCTTCGCCGGTTTCTATTTCAACACAATGTTAGCTTTCGTCGGGACTGAACCAAGCTTCATTTCCGAAGGTAATATCTAGACTAGCAGAAGTTGCTTCGACTTTTTAGCTAGCATCGCCGTTGCGAGCAAAACTTTGTGTGTTTATTTGAATTGCATCCTGGAACGTATTGCTTTTTTCTTCTTTCGTTTCACTGTTGAGACTATCGTTGTGTTCGAGTTCGTGTTCTGAGTCTCTTAGATTGTTTTATTCTGTTCTGTCTTCAAAACTTTTTAATTTGTATATTTCTTTGCAACTTCTTTGATTTCGGATTTGTCTATTTTTTCAGGAACCAATTTTGTATCTGTAGTAGTCACCAAAGAGCTTGAAACTATGATTAGGTTGGATCTATACTTAAAATAAAATATTGTGTTTACGTAACTTCCGTTTCAAAGGCTAAAAATTGTTCCACTACAGATCCAATAAAGAAAACAGCACGTATCTCATAGATATTCATAGCTGTTACACTTTGACGAACACATTCCAGCATGCAACGTTTCCCAAAAAATTCTATCTAGCAAATTTAAAAAATGGAAAACAGTGACATGGCCTTCCCCGGCCATATGTCAACGTGAACGCGCCGTTTTTCAATAGTATCGCAGCAAGAGCCGATCGGTTCATTGACAAGATTAATTTATCGTGTAACAACTGGTGCACACTGTTGTTTTAAAATGACCGGGAGATTTTTGGGGAATTTCGGTCAAGTGTATTAAAGTTAACGAATTCATGTCCAATCT
Organism: Spodoptera picta; assembly: GCA_038387885.1. Taxonomy (NCBI): domain Eukaryota; kingdom Metazoa; phylum Arthropoda; class Insecta; order Lepidoptera; family Noctuidae; genus Spodoptera; species Spodoptera picta. Next base: position 626,089 of record JAZHFQ010000374.1, read on the forward strand.
GGTGGAATGTGTGCTTGCGATTGGGCAATGTAGTGTGGTTGAATAAAATTGTTTATTACAATACACGTACGACTGCCTCGTTGGCCGAGTGGTAGTGCGACTGCCGGCTTAAAGGGTCTCGGGTTCGGTTCCTGGGTCGGGCAAATTATTTCTGTGTTTTTTTAAAAGACTCAGTAGCAGGACGAAATCGGAAAATGTGCCCGGTATATGGCAATAGGTTCACCTCGTTTTACATGGGAATCATAACATAAATAGTAAAATGTGGGTATTACATTGCACAGTGGCATTAAGTGCCTTACGGCACTCTGCGCACCTCTGCCTACCCCTTTGGGGATAAAAGGCATCATGTGAATAACTGATAAGATTGTTTTTTCAAATAAGTGACTGATCTTTCGCATAATGTGTCTAAAATTTGGAAAAAATTGTTAAATTGTGGTGCAAAATCAAAATAAGTTGAATGACTAATAGCAAGTATCAAGATATAAATCTCCCAGACATTATTTATTCTAAAATAATTCTCAGTTATTTTCCTAAAGCTTTAACTATCACTTATAAAGTAATTCTGTTTTAAAAACTTTCGTAAAAATATCGCCTCATTGAATACACAAAATTTATACTACATAATGATGATAAATAATCCTATAACGAGTTCTTAAGGTATTCAATGATACTTCTACTTCAAAAAAATAGTAAAACCTGCAATATCAGGGATGAAAAGAAAAAATACGTTTATTTCGCGAAATGAATGGGTCCGTTAAAGTGATTTACAATATCTGTTTTGCTTGAAATACGTTTTGCCAGAGTTCGTGACGTCTGCATACAATCTTCTATCATTTTAATGTGATTCTAAGTAATGAAAATAGTTTTTAGCAAGAAGATTTCAGTTTTTTACGTAAATTATTTTAAAATGTTCATTTTTTAAACCTATTTTCGTTTTTGTCATCTTCGAAATAAATCATATTTTTATAAAAAAAAACATCTTTACATCTTTCAACCGAAAACATCGCATGTCAAGTGATCAAGCAAATTGTAAAATATGCATTACAATCTTGGTTTAAAGGTGAATTTAGAATGAGCGAAGTTCAGCTAAAAATAAGGCTTGCTATATTAGCTGTGTCGTCACGCGCGTCCAAGAGTTTCGTGCTTGACATCAACTACGCCAGGCAATAAATCAGAGAGCCGCTCTGCACCCACGTGGACAAATTGAATTTTTGACCGTCAGTACAGTCTGGGTAAAACGTGATTTTTAATAAAGTCATACTTAGGTATTATTCTTTGAGGATACATGTACAAAACATTGGATTTTCAAAGAGACATAAATGATTTTTCATAGAGTTAACTTATATAAAATAAGAGGACAAACACATAACATAACATAACATCACGCCTTTTATCCCCGAAGACCAGGCAGAGATGCACACAGAAGTAACACCCACTTTTCACTATTTATGAGTCCCATGTAATAGGGGGTGAGCCTATTGCCAAATACCGGGCACATTTCCGGACTCCGTGCTACTACTGAGATTTTTTTTAAAAAACCCAGTAATACTTTGTCCGACCCGGGAATCGAACCCGAGACCCCTTGCCCGGCAGTCGCACTCGCGACCACTCGGCCAACGAGGCAGACAAAAACAGACGACAATTATATTATAAGAACAAAATTAAACCAGTTGGTCGGAAATGCCTATTTTGAAAGAAAATTTTCGTAAACTGCGTCGTTGGCCGAGTGGTCCCACGTGCGAGTATCGGGTCTTGGAGTCTCGGGTTCGATTCCCGGATCGGGCAAAGTATTACTTGGTTATTAAAAAATTCCCAGTAGTAGCACGAAGTCTGGAATTGTGCCCGATATATGGCAATAGGTTCACCCCTATTACATGGGACTCATAATATAAATAGTGTAAAGTGGGTGTTACATTGTACAGTCGCATTCAGTGCCGTATTGTGCACCTTTGCCTACCCCTCCGGAGATAAATGGCGTGATGTTTTGATGTATTTTTAAACTGTTTTCGTTGTAGGATGAAAATTGTGTTCAAACTTAGGTAGATATTTTTATTTGAACATATCTTGTAGTTTACTAAAGCGTATTACTACTAATATATAACAACCAGCACCGAATTTATGCCAGTTTCGTTATGAGTTTCATGTAGGCAATGGATAGCCAGCCTAACTTAATACGAAACATCGAGCTATTTATGATAAACTGACTGACCCGGTAAACTTCGTAACGTCTAAATAAGATTTTCTGACCTTTTAAGCCTTCCCTTAATTTCCACGATCATTTCAAGACAATAATTATCCAAATCGGTTCAGCCATTCTCGAGTTTTAGGGAGATAAACAAACGGAAATTCATTATTATTCATATAGAACGATTATAACCAAAAAATATTTGACTAAACCACACACGTTTCCGGGATACAAATTATCCCATGTCTTATTTTAGACAATAGTCTATCACTGTACTAATTTTCATCGAAATCCGTTCAGTACTTTTCTTGTAAAATAGTAACAAACATTAATTTACTAGCTTTTACCCGCGGCTTCGCTCGCGTCACAAAAGGATAAAAAGTAGCCTATGTGACATATACCAATACACACAGCACCATCTATACCAATAATTTCGTTTTCCCTCGATAATATACATTTTTTCCGGGATAAAAAGTACCCTATTATTTAATCCAGACTTCTAACTTTACGTCTGCAAAATTTCAAAGCAATCGGTTTAGTAGTTACGGCGTGAAAGTGGAACAAACAAACAAACAAACAAACTCACTTTCCCATTTATAATATTAGTAAGGAAGTAAGGATCCTCACATTTATAATATTTGTAGAATTGTAGTATTTGGCAGCTGTAATTAAGGCTACTAGACCAATCAACACTCAGATTTGTTTACAATCTGTAATTAAATTGATTAACTATATTCCGCCACGTGCTACGTAAACTTGATAACCTACTGCTAATCCATTGCAAACAGTCGAAGCTATTATAATGTTTCTATTTATTTAGGCAAATCAAATGAATCTGCTTGTTAGAGTTAATTACTGAAAGTCAATATCTATTTAGAACTAACTGTTGCCTGCGGCTTCGGTCGCGTAGAATATAGTTCCTGTTTTATCCCATGAGAGTATTTAATCAGGATACAAAGTATCCAATCACTTAAGTTAGCCTATAGCCTGTATAGAGGTACTATATTTCATCAAAATCCGTTCAGTAGATAGAAAATGCGTGATTGACGGACAAATATCTAAACAAAGAAACTTTCACATTTAAATTATTATTAAGTGTGATAATGTGATTGTTCTTGTCTGATATGTCCCGAATAGGTACAGATGTAGTTACAAGTAATAGCAAGAAGGTACCTTCTTTTAAGGTACTATTTAAGTTGTTAATAATGGGTTCATGATATTCTTTCTGTTATTTTTTATATGTGCTCTGCCTGCCTCGTTGGCCGAGTAGTCGCAAGTGCGACTGCCGGGCAAGGGGTCTCGGGTTCGATTCCCGGGTCGGGCAAAGTATTACTGGGTTTTTTAAAATTCTCAGTAGTAGCACGGAGTCTGGAAATGTGCCCGGTATATGGCAATAGGCTCACCCCCTATTACATGGGACTCATAACAACTAGTGAAAAGTGGGTGTTACATTGTACTGTGGTAGAATGTGCACCTCTGCCTACCCCTTCGGGGATAAAAGGCGTGATGTTATGTATGTATGTATGTATTTTTTATATGTGTGGGAGAGCCATGCTTCGGCACGAATGGACCAGTTCGACCGAATTGATACCACGGCTCACAGACAACCGACTTGAAACAACGCTTGCTTGGTGTTTCGTCGCGTAAGTGAGGTTCCCGGAGCCCCAGCTACCCTCCCCCTTCCCCAATCTTCCCAATCCCCGAATCCTCAACAATCCTCAAACTCCTAATCCCCAAAAGGCCGGTAACGCACTTGTAACGCTTCTGGTGTTCCAGGTGTCCATGGGCGACGCCGATTGCTTACAATTAATTGATCTGTCTGCTCGTTTACTGGCCCATTAAAGGAAGATAATTTTAGATGAGTGAAGCATTTTTAGTGGTTATTAAAATATGGGTGAAATTTAGGTACTAATTGCCATATCATCTACAACCACAATAGGTTATTTTCTATAAATGCTTACTAAGTGGTCATCAATAAAAATATTTATTTAATGGCTATTTAGTTATTTACTTTCATAGGCATTCATTTTATAGTAAAGTTTATAAAATATCTGGAAAATAGGTCAACCCTGCCAGTTGACACAGGAATTCAGTACAAATTTAAAGACTATCGTGAGACATACTAAATTAAGTAAAATTGCGGCTTGCTCACTTGAATATACTGAGAAATGCTCTACTAGTTTCTAGCAGCGTGCGCGGTCGCCGCGACCGCGCACGCAGGCGCAACCCCTCTGTGGTTCGAAACTAGTAGAATAGAATTTAAAGACCACGTAGAATGGTACAAATCAGACTATAAACGTCAAAACAGCTATAAATAAAATATACCATATTTCTCCACTTAGGGACAAACTAGGAACTGATCAGCAGTTATGTTTGTAAACACTATATAACAAGTCTGTTCAAAGAGTGTCAGCAAAGGCTCTTCAAACTTTTTTCGGACTGTCATATGCGCAAAAATGGGAACTCGGAATTAGGTTCCGAGCAAATAGCATACAAGAAATTTTTACATCAATTAGGAACATGTGCTTACTATCAGACATATAAGTACTAAGTCAAACACAAAGTTTCCTTGAAAACCCCCCAATTCCAGACAATTGATCCTCATAGGATCGCACCGATAAAAATATAGAGGGCGAAATTAAACAAAAACTTTTCGAGCGGATATCCCTCTGTCGAAAGTTGGAGTTCGTCAATTGATCCTATCCATACAAATGGCCGACGATTGCCCTTATAGGTCCACATCGCTTAGTTATATTTTATTCCCAACTAGCGTCTGCCCGCGACTTTGTACATACAATCCCGTTTCTCCAATTCCCGTTTGATTTTCAGGATTTTCTCTGTCAAACTTTTTCCTGACGATAACAAACACAACAAAAAAAAATCAGCCAAATCGGTCTAGCCGTGCTCAAGTTACGGCGTGACAACGGGAAACGGGTTTCATTTATAAAAATAGTATATAAGATATACAACTATAACCTATTACGGTTCTATAAAAATATGGGTGCCAGTCAAATACATTTAATAATTACTTTTTAATGGACTTTACAAGTCAAACATTATTATGAATAGGTATCATATACTGAAATCAAAATTTTAAGTGTGGGAGAGCCATGCTTCGGTACGAATGGGCCGGCTCGACCGGAGTGATACCACGGCCTCATAGAAAACCGTTCACGTCGGTTTTCAGCGCTTGCATTGTGTTTCGTCGTGTGAGTGAGGTTACCGGAGGCCCAATTACCCTTCCCTTCCCCAATCTCCCCAACCCCTGAATCCCCAACGATCCTCAAACTCCAAATAAAAGGCCGGTAACGCACTTGTAACGCCTCTGGTGTTCCAGGTGTCAACGAGCTAAAAAACGAGCTAACGGTTGACTATTGGAAAAATATGAAAAACTTCATGGACAATATGGTATTTTAGTCATCATTTTATTTTTACATTAGTATTAATTGTGCGCTGAACAAACGTTTCATCACAAATTCTATTGAAACACGGTGTTTGGTCTTCCCAAGAAATCTTTTGACAAAATATCATTTTTGCCAAAAGATGAAAAAACGAGGACATCGCGAAAGATTTACAAAACTACCAATAAAGGAACACAATAAAAACATATTATTCCGTAAATTCGTAACTCCATCACATCGGATGATAAACGATGAGATTTCACTGATCCCGCGTACACACGGCAACACATGGAACTATACGTAACCAGTTTATCGAGACCTCACTTTTGTATGATCGTTCCGCATATTTGACGGTCAGTTTATACTGGTTCTGTTTGGCTTCATGTGTAGTGGTGTGTACACAACCGCTATCATTTGTTATAATAAGAAGTAACACCGTGCTCGACTGCAGAATGTAATGTATTGTTATTAATGTTACTTTGAGGAGCTGTAACTATACTAGGATAAGGGTCATTTTTGTTTAGATTGCAAGTTGATTATGCAGCAGTGTATTTGACAATGAAATATTATTGATTTTTTACCCACAATAGAGGAAAACTAGTAATTTAACATGGAGTGCGGTGCTAGAGGACCTCCCCATGGTGCATTCTTCCCCTAGCAGGGGTGATAGGGTTGGAGTGACTGTCGCTCGCAGCAGACTTCTGGACAGGGCAAACCCGAGATGGGTTACCGGGGCTCCGGCTCGAAGTACAGGAGTAGGAACGGGGTGGTTTTTAGTCAGTAAGAGACTGACACTCCCTCCCGCCTCACACAGGCGGGAGCAGTCATACGATAATTTTCCCCCCTAAAAAAAAGTAATGTAACATCATTATTATAGAGTGCCTCCTATTGATGCAAAGATGTTGCCTGACTGTACGGTAAAACAACATGTCCAGTGACGTTGATGTTGCCAGATATGTCGACCAAAGTCCGGCAACGTCGCGCTACTTCACCCAACGTCCCTGGCTACACGTGTCACAGGCCATTTGTCCCCAAGTTTATCCTTAGTTTTAAATAATAATAAAGATTTTTCTCTTTTTGTCTAAGTTTAACTTATAAGACTCGATATTTTCTTAGAAGATCATAATAAGGATTAGGTTCAGGACTAAATTGAGATTTACTCTTAATTTAATTAAATTCGCTACTGAGTCTAGATTATTTCAAAATTGTGTCTTAAAATTAAAACAAGGTTAAGTTCTAATTTGACGAAATATTTTATATTATTATGAATATTTTTATAAACATTAAGATTTTATGAGCAGACGTACTCCATCGTAGGCTACATCACCGCTTACTACCAGGCGAGATAATGCCAAATGTCGCCCCGCCAAATAAAAAAAAATAGTAGATAAAATATATAAAAATGAAAGTGTAAAAAATAAATGTATGAGAAATCGAATAGATTTAAATTAATATGCATAAACAAAATAATCATAATATACTCTCTACGTTGACTTTTTTTTTAATTAGTTTCCGGAACCGAACGTTTCTGAACCTCAGTCGAGCATAAATAAAACCACAACAAAACGAAAAAGTCAAGAAATGATTATTCTTACCTACTCAACAAAAAGAACGATTAGAAATGAACTTCCAAATCAAATTAAAATATTAATATTTTTTCTTGAAGGCACGTTATACCATTGAGACCAAAAATTTCAAATTACTTAGCCAAATCACCGTCCTTTATGTAGTTAATCTAAGTTTGTTACGTTTTGCTAACTTTTATCATTTTCTCCCGGAATTTCAGATAAGTATCATAATCTTGTGCATGAAAAAATTCAGGTTATTTGTCTGTATCTACCACCTAAGAAGGTCTTTTTGGTATTTTTTGCTAATTACAATAATTACCGTGGTGGCTCGGAGGTTTAAGAGGCCCGCTTCTCATGCATGAGGGTGCGGGTTCGAAACCTACCAACGGCAAGTACCAATGTCACTTTTTCCGAGTTATAAGTACTTTCTAAGATTATCTAGACACCACTGACAAACGGTGAAGGAAAACATCGTGAGGAAACATGAGCTTATAATTTCTAATTATAAGTCTGAAATCGCCAACCCGCATTAAGCAAGCGTGGTGATTAATGCTCAAACCTTCTCCGTGTGAGAAAAGGCCTTTGCTCAGCAGTGGGCATTTATAGGCCGTTGATGATAAATGATGATAATAATCACCATTTTATTTTCCCAAATCAAAGTTAAAATAACGTTGAATAATACTTTATCGTAGTAAATCGATTACGAAGCATCGTAATCGATAGTTGAATTTGTTAGTTCTGCACCAAAACTTTAAAAAACCCATTGTATTATAACTTTCGTGAGACGTACTAAATAAATTATTATGTTTTCGGCTTACTCACGCAACTGTTTGACGAGGAACTTGACTAGTTTCAAGCCATGCTAGAGGCTCATATTCATGAGCAGCATTTAGCGACCTGCGACGCGGCGACTGTCGCGCTGCTACTGACTCAGTACTCAGTTACGCGAGTAAGCCGAAAACATAATAATAATAATAAAAACACATTTTTGGTAGTTTTATAATACACTGAAAGACTAATGGCTGAAATTATTATATGAATATTATCTACCAAGCATATGAAAATGTGGGGTCATTCTCAGCTCCATGAAACCCTCGAAAATGCGTACTAGGTGTTTGTCAGTCAAAAATTGCTCCCGAGTGAAGTCAGGTTGGGTCAGTGTAACTTAAGTACATATAATCAGGATGTCACGGACCAAGTTAAATGGAAAAGTTTTTGTAGGCTTGCTTTATGCATGCCCTTTGGGCTAGCTTGACCTTAATAAGCTTTGCCTTTAGAAGTTGTCCGCTCGTAAAAAAGTTGCGAACGTGAGCGCTCGAGGGTTAATAGAGGTGAATTTTATTTTAAATATCAACACTCGGCTGCGGGTTCACCAAGACTGGATTCCCTGCCCCTGTTATCATACTCTTTCTACTTCTGCAACTTTATTTCAGTTTTGAATGTCGTTGTTTGGGGACAGGATAGTTTTTCTTTTGTTGATTTGTCTATGTATTCTGTATTTTTATAATACATAAAATATCTTTTTGTTATTATTTTTTACGAAACTTTTTGTTATACAACTGTGAAATACATAAAATCAGTGTCATAACAAAACAGATATAATAATGATTACATCATATATTTAATACTATTTTTATTAATTATTATCTTTATCGGCTTACTCACGAAATTATTTGACGACTACAGGAATTTAATGATTTAATGAATATAAGCCTCTAGCATGGCTTGAAACTAGTCGAGTTCTTCCGAAAATAATTACTCGTGTAAGCCGATAAATATAATAATTAATTGAATATGTCTGACGAAAGGTATGACATAAGTATCAAGTTTTATTAAGTTTTAATTAAATAATATTTTATTATTATTTCTTGAGGCGCATTATTACACTACTATTGTAATAGGGGATAACATGAGACTCATAAAATAAATAGTGAAAAGTGGAAACATTGTACAGTGGCACAATGTGCACCTCTGCCTACCTCCTCGGGGATAAAAAGCGTGGTGTTATGTTTTGTTATATTTCTTTTTTAGAAAATTTATTATTTACAAATGTATAAAACAGAGTTTGAAATAAATAATGGAATTAATTAATTAACGTAGAAGTTCATATTTATTTTTCCTTGTCTATTTGGATTTGTGTAGTCAATGTACAATTTTTAAAACCGTACGAGTCAGACAAATGTAGAGTAATCTCTTTTTATTGCCAGTTTTAAAACTTCTGTTTTAGTTAGTGAACGTTTTTACACGTGACTAATGGTTATACAAAAACTACATAAAGATAGAAGTTAAAAAAAATTGTACAAATGAAAGTTAAAGTTAGTCGGGGAATCATTCAGTACACCTACTGGGGTTTTCTGAAAGGATCCAAGGTTTTAATAGCAAGACCAGAAACGGTCAGACACTTTTAAGTGTGGGAGAGCCATGCTTCGGCACAAATGGGCTGGCTCGACCGAAATGATACCACGGCCTCACAGAAAACCGACCACCGACCACTTGTATGTAGAAGCTCTGGTGCTTCATGCAGACACCATGACATCCGTCTATGGGCGACGTCGATTGCTTAGCACCAGGTGATCCGTTTGCTCGTTTAACGGCTTACCCAAAAACAAAAACACTACAACTTCCAACCACTGTAATAACAATCGAGATTTTCTGTATCACGGTCTTTGGATTTGTGTTATTATAAGTGGTTGACATGTTATAACTTATTACTGTCAATATATTAGTCGCAAAAAATCGTTCGTAAGTAATTCCTTAAACTGTCAAACACCAAGCGGTCACCGGTGACCGCAACCTATTGTTCTATAATTGTGTCTACAAAACCGGTACTCGACGAGTTAAGGCCAATGTTCATCATCGTAATTCCGCTCACGTTTCGTTCCAAGACTGACCGAAATGGTTCAGTGACAGTGAAAAATCTTGTAGTCCAACCTTTAGAACATTTAACAAATCATTCACTCACCCTTTTCTTTTTCGGGGCCGTAATGGGATCAATCAACGCCTCCACATTGACCGGTATTGCTTTATTGGAGAACAAATCGTAAGGGATCATGATTAAATAGATATTTTTAGCTACGGGGCTAGTACCATACGAACCGTTCATGTATTATGTATGTATGTGTGTTAAAAACTCCAGCATTCTAATACAAAAATGGTGTTGATTTTTTTTTTGTATTTGATTGATACCTTTGGCCACTGCCTCGGCTGGTGGTAAGCGATGATGCGGCCTACGATGGAGCACGTCTGCCCATAAGCTACCTATTCACTCCGGCCTTGTAGACACCTAGGAAACCTTCATACCCTTCAGGAAACACAAACTCTGGCAAAGAACTCCACATTTTTGACTAATTTTGTATTCTGTAATGCACGCATTGAAGTTGCTATTTTTGTAGTATTAAACTGCAAAAATCAACAATACATTTCAAATAATTACTTTAACGCTACACTGTTAGCAGATCCAGATATGAAAGATTCGTATCATAAATAACAAACATTAATTTGCATGCAAATGTTTACGCACGAAAAGCTTCAACGAATTTGTAGTAACCCTATATAATGTTATTTCATATTAAACCTTAAAATCGCAAAACATGGATGGTACAATCAGCAATGTAACTAAGCTGATTAAACAGAAAGCTGGCTCTGTCGACCGCATCCCACCAATTTGTGTTTCACCAACGCTCGACACAAATGCATCAAATCATCCTTTACGTCAATCGCTTAAAGCCCATTTAACGCGAAATGGGCGCGAACGAATGACGATTATACAGTTTTATGGTTTAAGTGGTGACTAGCTATTGCATGAAGCCATCGCAAATTTTGTTTGCATTCCGTGTAATTGGTTTGTTACTTTATTTTGTATGTTTAAGTATTTAGTGCTAGACAAAAATAAAACAGTTTTGATTCTGATTGGTTGGTTCATTGGAGCCGGCCAATCAGAGCACTGAGCGCGGTCTCGTTACAATTACTTTAAACGTAAGACAAAGTCGTATTAACGTCTCGGACCAGTCACAGTAATAAATTAACACTTAATTGAATCACTTTCAAAGCTATTAAGACGAACAACAGAAAACTTCTTCAAATGTGACATAGAGTATCGTCAAGTACATAACTGCACGATCACAATTCATGTCACGACTCGACTGTACTACAAGGAAAACAATTTTGTATCCGTCTGTACTGACAGCGAGATAAGTGAGTGATTCTTACACCCTTGTGTAACTTTACTGTAAACTTAAGTTATGATGCAGAGAGCGTGGACGAACATTTGATAGTGCTTAAATGAAATTTTGAGATTTAATTTTGGTAAATAGTAATTTACCACAGTATATATTAGACACAGTATGTGTTAGGTGTGATATTAGGTTTGTTCAATATTTGTTGCCGGCTACATCTAGGTAGTAAAAAAAAATAGTAGCGAGCACAAATAACTGAATCCCGAACGATCCTCAATCTCCTGTAACGCCTCTGGTGTTCCAGGTGTCCATGGGTGATGCCGATTGCTTACCATCAGATGATCGGTCTGCTAGTATACCGGCTTATGCCATAAAAAAAAATTGAGCCGTAGAAAGTACATATAACTCGGAGGTTTGTCAGTGGTTTATTTAGACACCATTATTTAGATACCACTGATAAACGGTGAAGGAAAACATCGTGCGGAAAACTGGACTTATAATAATTCCTAATTATAAGTTTGAAATGGCCAACTGGCATTGAGCAAGCGTACTGATTATTGCTCAAACAGTCTTTGAGAGAAGGCTTTTGGTCAACAGTGGCCACTTATATTCGTGATATGTGACCTATTTTTAATCAGCAAAATCAATTAATGGGTAGGTACAAGACAATCGACGACGCAATTACGTGCACGCTTCTTTCTCATAATCGTGGGCCCTGGGCCCAGCACAAAACTAGTTGAGCGACTATCAAGTAAATTTTTATACTAACAATAATTAAAAAAAAATTATTAAAAAAACATTTATTGTTTTATATCAAAAGTTGGTTTTAAATTCTTTTCTATTTAGTGTGATGGATAGTATAGAAACTTTAAAAGAGTGAAGAAAAATATTGCAAGATACAAAAATAAAACTGTGATGTTTCACAATATTTTGCTCTTATACATATTTACTTATAAGCAATAAAATAAAAAGAAAGTAAAAATAACAGAAAGTTTTGAAAACACGTCTCACGTAGGCAAGACTTTTTTGAATTACTGCTATATTTCTATTTCAAGTTAAAATACATACAATTGTGGTTTTCGTAAAATATTGAACTTTCTTGTTTATTTGACGTCAAATAAATTGTCAGAATAAGTAGGAGTTTGGGACCTTTTTGGTATAAACATCAGTCATAGTTAGACATGCAAGAAATATGCCTTATTCTGCTGTTATGAAAAAACAAATTATGTTTTTTTATGTTTTCACAAGCTTGCTAAGATAATTGAAATAGTATCTAATGCAAGTAGAAAAAAAATACAGGAATTATCGATTCTTAACATAAAACCACTAAATAATATAGAACTACTTAACTGTCCTAAATAAATATAATCGGCTAAATAATAATAATTTCTAAAAAATATCGTTTGTCTTTCTTTTTTATTCTGTCCTCTATTCTTTTTTGTTTTGTTTTAACAATTTATGCTGTACTTGTCAAAAGTTGCACCATTCCTGTAAATCCAAAAATCCTTTATTAGCATATTTTTATCTCCTAACAGAGTCGTAATTGAATAGCTAACAGTAACTCAGACAAGTCTCGTGCCGAAAATTCCCAAACTTGGTCGAATCTCGTCAAAACTTGGGGCGGGCGAATCAAAGTTCCGTCGATTCGTTTAAGTTAAAATCGGTGGGAACCGGTAAAAACCGGATTTGTTTGGCAGATTTCTTTGTTAAACAATATTTTTAAAGACGTAATCAGGTTTGTTATGGGCGAACAAATCCGGCTTGAGCTCCAAAAACAAATTGTTTTTTTTCAAAAGCCTCTTTAAAAATTCAGTGGGAAAACTTTTGGGTGCTAGTCCTTCGTTCTGGCTTTAAATACTTTTGAATATTTTAGCGAATTTGTAGGTAAACTTTTATTTTATTTTTATATGAAAATTATTATAAGCTCCCAATTTTTAAGTAGCCCTAAAAATATAGTTTTGATAAGCTAATTTTATTTAAGTAATAGCATACAACATAACATTATAGGAATTATTACTTAATTGTACTTTAAACTGTCAAACACCGCGAGGACACCGGTGACCGCAACCTATTGTTCTTTAATTGTGTCTATAATGACGGCACTAATGTTGTAGTTAAAATAAATCTCTACTTTACCTCCTTTCTGTTACCGGCCACACACAATTCAACGTATGAAACATAAAAAAAACACTAGCCGTAACGAGCCAAACAATGTATCTCAATAGTAACCATTACAAACACAAAAACCAATTATGTTTAGTCTCATAAATAAAGTAAAATTACACTCACATAACAATATTTAGAAAACCAAAAAAAAATGTATTTCAGTACCATACATATATTATTAACAAAACGACTACAATAAGTGTGGGAGAACCATACTTCGGCACGAATGGGCGGGCTCGACCAAAGTGATTCCACGGCCTCACAGGAAATCGACGTGAAACAACGCTTGCGTTGTGCTTCGTCTGTGATTGAGGTTACTGGAGATTCAATAAACCCCATCCCCCTTTCTCAATCGCCCTAATCCCTGAATCCCCAACAATCCTCAATTGGGTACTTTCCTTTATCAAAAATAAATGATTTCGTCTGTTCAATACAATAAAATATTAAAAAATAATCACATTTTCATTAGTTTTATGACTAACTTATTTCTAGTATTTTTCAATTTTTCAGATATATACGCTGTATGACGCTAAAAAAATGTGATATCACAGTACACAATCTCGTATACAATTCATAGAACACTGTCGTTTTTGACAGTTCGAAAAAAGTATTGAATTTTGACTAATCGGCAAGTATCCAATTTCTTTATCCCCAAAAGGCCGGTAACGCACTTATAACGCTTCTGGCGTTCCAGGTGTCCATGGGCGACGTCGATTACTTACTGTGAGGTAATACGTATCTTCGCTTACCAGCTATTCCTGTAACAAAAAAACAATACAAGAAACAGAAATATTTTTATTACGGGGCTGTAAATTTTTAGGATGATCCGTAACATATTATTTTATTACGTTTACGATTTTCTTGCAACGTGAAAGCCTTATTCAACCATACGTCTTACGAGTAGGCTCTGAAAGACGTACGCTTATGGAATAGGAAAGAATTCACTGTAATTGGGGTTGCCATGTAGGCTTTAGTTGAATTTAAAAATAATATGTCTGAATATTAATATTGATTTTATTCACACATTAATCACACATATAATTCAAACCCAATGAGAAAGTGAAGAAATTATTCCACGAAAATAAAATTGACAGTATAAAAATATCGGTGATATAGTAAAATTGTATTATTGTCAAATGGCATTTATAATTTGAAAATGGTAAATCTTTTTTTTCAATTAGGTATGTGTAAAGAATATATTTGGGCAAACATTTTTGTGTAAAGTATGCTTATTTACAACATCCCAGTTTACGTATCTATAATTTGACTTTTTACCAAATAACGCAATTATATGAAGTAAGTATTAAAAAACATATAAGCAATATTGTAAAAAAAAAATCCAACAAAATACACAACTAGAAAAAGCATCAAAACTTATTAAAAACAAACCTCAATTGTTCTCACTTCTAGAAAAAAAAAACAAATTTTTTCACCAAAGCATGGCAACACGAAACACATTTGTCACGTCTATGTTATCTTCTGTCTGTCTGTCACGTGGTTGATAGGGTAATGGCGGGAACGCTGCAGAATTTTAACCAACTACCTTTGCCTCAGTTCGTGGAAACATAAATGAAAAAAAAGGCCAAAGAATTTCAATTTTCATGAAGACACGTAGATACGTAAGTAGGTACGTAAGTAAATGTTTATTTTAATGTAATGAATTATTTATTAACCGTTGTTCCTTTTCATTTATACGGTGATACGAAAGATGTATGTGTTTTTATTAATATGGATATTTTCTTTGTTTGTTTTCGAAATACTCGTGGAATATAATTATGTAGAGGTATATTCTCTTTTGATGAAAAAGTACGTACCAATTTGTTATTTATTTCTTGTTATTTTCATCTTGTTTCAAGATAGTCTGACATGTATCTAAGTATGTAATAGACATACAAGTCAAGTTCATGAAAGAAAATTAAAATCTTCTTGAGATTTACATACTATTTGTTATAGGTTGTCTTTGTGAGGCGAGAGGAAGTATCAGACTCTTACTGGCTAAAAACCATTCCGTTCTTACTCCTGCTCTTCGAGCCTGAGCCCCAGTATGTAGTCTGTTAAGTCTTCCGCTTCTCTGTAATATTAGTAAATTAATATATTACAATCAAAGGACAGATTGTGATGCATATTATGTTGTTATACAAATCATAGGTTTGGATATTAAATGTCTAGTAATATTGATCCTGATCTGGAAATCAACGAACCTTTGAATGAACCTTTGTAGTCACAAAGAGGTCTATTCAGATGGCATAAATTAATATTTATTTCAAAACTTAAAAAAATCAGGAAATAACAAAGTAATTCAAACCGCAAAAAGAATAGCACTATTTAAAAAGTGTCAAGTGGTTCCGGAAAACGGGATTAGGTTAATATATAACATGAAATAAGTAAGCTTTCAGTGGAGACCGCAACGTCCACTTTAGTAGTTGTTAATTTTAACTTTAATTAAAAATAATTTCTCTCCGCCACTGGACAGTAACGATGTACGAAGCAAATGGTTTTAAAAGAATTTCAGTAGTTAGAAATTCACGTATTCGATGAAGTCGTTTTTCTCGTTTCAAGGCAACCTTAGTATTGGTTATTTACACACGAAATTAACCATATTTTAAAGAATAACAAGAATTATGTCAAATTACTATTCCTGTAGGTAAATAGGTTTGACAAACATAATAGGAAATAGGAAACCCGTAGCAGTCATTTGGATCTCCCCGATTAACGAAACAGAGAGCTTATGGATCACCTGATAGTAAGAAATCAGTATTGGCCATGGCCATCAGCAACACCCGAAAAAAATTGGTTAGAATTAAATAAGTTTACAAACTCAAAAGCAAAGATTCAAAATTCAAGTTTCACTTAAAACTAAATTACCTTTTTTATATAAAAAAAAACGTTGCCCCACACTAGGATTTTCTCCTGTGTCGTGGGTGCGTTTACAAACATACAAGTTCACATACACATGACACCCAGACCCAAAACAACAATCTGTGGATCACACAAAGAGATGTATCGTGTAGGAATCGAACCCGCGACACGTTGTGCGTCAGCCAGTTGTCCAGCCATCACGCCAACCGTCTTTAAACAGTAGCCACCTTTTGAGTAAAATTTTCTTTCGCTTTTAGACAAAATATTATTTCGCGTCATACCACGTAAACTCATACATTCTTATCCATTTAACTTCGTGTTCGCAGTTCTTCGTAATTAATGTTTCGTGGTAACAAAGTATCCATTTAAATGTAACCGGTGGTTTTAATTTCCCTCGAAATGCTTTATTATCTTGCATTTTGGAGACGAGTGTTTTAAAGAATGATTAGCGTTTCCCGTATTTATCGTTCAAGAGAGTGAGCGAAAGAATTTAATCGTCCTACGAAGTTAAGGGGAGAATTAATTAGATCCGTGCCTCGTATGTACAGAGGAGAATATAACGTGCTGTTTTAAAAGGCAATTTATTGTGAAAAGTTTAAGGTTTCAATTGCAGCAAATGGATCTTTCGGTTGCTGTTTGTGATGATGGTGGAGATGCTTCTATTGTTCTATCAAATTTCAGATATGACAACAAAGAAAAACTCCTACAGCGTTTTATAAATCTACCATGATTCAGTGTGTAGCGAAAATTGCTACGCAGTTTGAATTTCGTAGCACACAGCGTAGCTCGTAGCAATTCGTAGCCGAGATGTTGTAACATAGGTAATACAATATTGATCAAGAATTAGTTTAAGGTACGAATGTGAATTCGTTTATTAGAAGGTAATATTACTAATAACTACACTTACAATCGGTTTTATTTTAATCTATACAAGGTGTAGTATTGAAGCCGTGTCATTTCTCGGGGGCATGTTACAGAAGTCATAAAGGTTCAATGTTAGATAAAATTTCGTTGTAATAGTTAAAAATACGGCTATGATAAATCGTTTGAGTTCGACAGTATTTCAGAACAAGCGACAGCAATGTTTCTTATTAAAATTTTTATGGAATTAGGAATAATATCAATAACGCTTTTGAGGTTGTGTGTGTTAAGCCGCGTTATAAAGCTAGTTACAAGACGGCGGCGTGTACTTCGTATTTACGGATTTCCGTTATGTTAAATTATGTTAAATTACTATTCCTGTAGGTAAATAGGTTTGACAAACATAATAGGAAATAGGAAACCCGCAGCAGTCATTTGGATCTCCCCGATTAACGAAACAGTACGTAAAATAAGGATTTTAATAAATAGGAAATGGGATAAAGAGCTTATGGATCACCTGATAGTAAGAAATCAGTATTGGCCATGGCCATCAGCAACACCCGAAAAAAATTGGTTTGAATTAAATAAGTTTACAAACTCAAATGCAAAGATTCAAAATTCAAGTTTCACTTAAAACTAAATCCCTTTTTTTATTGAGATTGTGTGTGTTAAGCCGCGTTATAAAGCTAGTTACAAGACGGCGGCGTGTACTTCGCATTTACGGATTTCCGTAATTTCAGAAAAGTAAAAATATTTACCTACGATTTATTTTTATTGATTCGGACTCAGAATCTTTAGCCGAGTTAGCTCCTAGAAAATAACGCGGCTTTAAATCAACACCTTGTATAGGTACACTATAATCCTAACTAGTTTTGTTTCAGAGGTTGTTTATATCTAAGTTAATAGAGATTCGTGAAAACCTGTCATTGACTTTTTAAGCTTTTTTTTTATTATTTCATTACTTTGCATAACTTGCTTCTGCTGTATAAATAAATATATTTTTTTACAGATACATAAATATATTTTACCCGCAACGCGGCGACTGTCGCGCTGCTACTCAATCACACGCCGCGTCGCGGGTCGCGAAATGCTGCTTATGAATATGAGCCTCTAGCATGGCTTGAAACTAGTCGAGGTCCTCGCAAATTATTACGTGAGTAAGCCGAAAATATAACAATTTATTTAGTATGTCTCACGGAAGTTACAATACAGATACAAATATAGTCAAATTGTGGCTAAAATTACGGAAATAATGAGTGGAGGCAGTGAAATGAGCCCTGAAATGTCACGGGATGTAAAAGTTTAATAAATCACAATATATTTACTCTGTCTGAATGTATTGTAAATCAAAAGTTACTGGAATATATTATTATATTCATTTGAAGCAGTACATGGATTCATATATTGTAATTGTGTTTCAGATATTCTGAAATATGGAGGTATTATTTATAATTTTCTCCGGAATACTTGTGTTCGTTAATTTATTATTGAATTTGATGGATTCTCAGAAGTAATTTTAATTTATTTTAACAAGAAGTCCTGTCTCACATAATATATCATAACATCACGCCTTTTATCCCCGAAGGAGTAGGTAGAAGTGCACATTACTGTACTTAATGCCACTATACAATGTAACACCCACTTAATTATAGCTAAATAAAAGTCTCATACCGTCACTTTAAGTGTAGGAGACCCATGCTTTACAGAGACACGAATGGACCGGAGTGATACCACGGCCTCACAGAAAACTGACGCGAAACAACGCTTACGTTATGTTTCGTCGTTTGAATGAGGGGTCACCGGAAGCTCAATCCCCCCCCCCCGCTCCCAATCTCCCTAATCCCTGAATCCCCAACAATCTTAAAATTCTTAATCCTTAAAAAGCCGGTAATGCTCACATGTGTCCATGGGCGACGCCGATTGCTTACCATAACGTGCTCGATCGTTTACCGGTTTATCACATAAAAAATAGTTATAACTTGCAACGTACTATATACATCTCAAGAAGAAACGCTTCTTCTTATACCCAAGATGCAATTCTTCTTTATAAAAGAGAACTGTCGTAACGAAACCTTTCATTGAATTTAAAAAGAACAACAGATAATTAGTGGGCAAATACTTGAATGTCCGTCTACAGGTAATAAAGAGAGAAAAATTCAAGTTCATAGCATTTTAAAGTCTTAATGAGTTTATGTATTTTTTTTATAGCTGGTATAAATTTGTTTTCAGCGAGTGTTTTTATATAAACAATGGGGATGATGACAGGGTATGAAAATTAAAAATATAATTAGTCCGTAACTTAGGTAATAAAAAAATATTAGACACGTATTTTTTTATTTTGTTGTATAATAAAACAATACTTAGATAAAACGAATCAAAGTTTAGGAGTGGGGGCTAAAACGTCATTTCTTAGTATAAAATGTACTGAGAAGTGACGTCACGCGACATTTGAAATCAATATATCTTCGAAACTATTCGTTTCCGTATGAAAATAAAAAATACGTGTCTAATGTTTTTAAATAATCTACCAGACGGACATTAAAATAAAAATTAGTCATCTACCCTATTATTTGGCGACTTGTTTTAAAAGTTAAATATTTGTTTTGATACATATTACGTTTCATGTTTTTTTTTCATTGAAACACTAATAGCTTATAACATAACATCACGGCTTTTTATCCCCGAAGGGTTAGGAAGAGATGCACATTACGGCACTTAATGTCACTGTACCTCTACAATGTAAGACCCACTTTTCACTATTTATGTTATAAGTCCTATGTGGTGCCCCAAGGGTGAGCCTATTGCCAAATACCGGACACAATTCCAGACTCCGTGCTTCTACTGAGATTATATTTTTAGACCTCTTGCCCAGCAATTGCACTCAGCATTTCTGATAATTAATTCTTAATGAAACTTATGAAACATCAAAATTGAATTGTTCGTCTGTCAGTCTGTCAGTGAAACTATTGACAGTTATAACCTGTTATTATGATATCTTGTTAATTTTATGAAACAATGACTCTAATAATGATAACTTACATTTTGTAAGATTGTATAAATAACATTTCCTTTAATGAGTAATTTTTTATTTGCAGATAATAAAAACTTAAATAAAATAAATACTAACTATTACTAAATATGTATAACTTAAGAAAAAAATTAATAAAATTAAAGCCAAACAACTATTTAAGTACACATCGCATCGAAAAATTCGTCCGTATTGACGACAGTGGGGAAAGTACCCAAAAAGCTGGCAGCATTGCCACGTTATATGGCAATGCTTAACCTCGGACCGAAAAAAAGACCAACCCTCTGATCACGAGATGCATTGACCAGGCGTTTCGAAATGTTTTTGAATAATTTACCATTTCCTCATATTTTTCAAAAGATTCTAAGGAAAAAAGTAAATAGGTACTGCAACCATAATAACTCGGTTGTAACTAAAAATTTGTCTTTAAAATAAAGTTCCTACATTCCTAGTTTACGAAGTTGGAGGGAGTCAACACTTTAGTTTCATGTTTCAGAATATAAGTGGAAAACTACGTGAGAAATGAAATTCTAACAGAACCAAGTTATATTTCATAAATTACGAGAAGTTTTGAATTGAAAACAAAACAAAATAACTCCGACTAGAATGTTTTTGGACTTCGGTACTAAGTTTCGGGAATTCAGCGAAATATATTTTCCAAGTCATAATCATCAACAGAGCCTATAAATGCCCACTGCTGAGCAAAGCCTCCTCTCACACGGAGAAGGTTTGAGCATAAATCACCACGCTTGCTCAATGCGGGTTGGCGTATTTTTTGGAAAGTATACATCCGAAATTTTTATTTCACACCATTGAAAATGTTTGAAGGAATACGAAATGTTTGCATCTATGTACATACGTTTAGTTTAAATATTATTTCTAAAATAGTTTACAGCCTAATTAGACAGTATAATACACATAACATCACTCCTTTTATCCCCGAACGGGCAGATGAGCTTATTATGGCACTTAATGCCACTACAATGTAACGCCCACATTTCACTATTTATGTTATGAGTCCCATGTTATAGGGGGTGAGCCTATTGTCATATACCGGGCACAATTCCAGACTTCGCGCTACTACTCAGTTTAAAAAAAAACTCAGACATACTTTGCGCGACCCTTGAATCGAACCCGAGACTCCTTGCCCGGTAGTCACACTCTAACACTCGACCAACGAGGCAGACAGTATAATATCTTATAAACTGTCAAACACCAATCGGTCACTGGTGACCGCAACCTATTGTTCTATAATTGTGTCTATAAAAACGGGACTCGACGAGTTAAAACAAGTTTAACAGTTAAGTTAATAGTTTGAATTACGTTTTACCTAAACAACTACTTAAGAGCAAAATCATTTTTGAAGGTCTATTTTGTGAATTAATGGACTTAGTAATTATAGTAACATATCTACGTATCAAAATGTATTCAATGATAACAAAAATAAAAACATTCCGTAAAACTTCAAACAAACAAAACAATTCAAAAACCTAAACTAACGATTCCTCAATTTCCCTTTACGCTACAAATTCCAACATCATCCATGGTACACTTCAACAGGATACTATTCAGTTCCACTTTTGTGCATAAAATTCAAGCCTTCATAAATTCAAAGGCGTCAACTCCTATATAGGTATGCTTCACAGCATATTTCCTTAGTAAACCGCTCTATCTTGACTCGGTTCGCGAACATCTTGTTGTGAAAGCACATGTACTGGGTTTATACGTTTCAGCCTTTACAGTCGTAGCTACGTTGCAGTCAAAGTTGAGTATTTGATGCAGTTATGTTTTAAAAAATGTGATGATAGGTAAAAATGTTTCATAATTTTTGTAATTAAATATCTTAAGTCAATTACGTTTAGGATCATCATTATCATTTAAGGCTTGGAAAATAATTTTTTTAAGGGGGGAAAATCATCGAATGACTGCACCCGCCTGATTGAGGCGGAAGGGAGTGTGTCTGAGTGTGTCTTACTGACTAAAAACCACCCCATTCCTTCTCCTGCACGTCGAGCCGGAGCCCCGGTTACCCGTTAGGTTCTCCGCGACTGGAAAAGTAACATTAAAGGTCTATTATTATAATATACAAAATATCAGTCCCTATTGTATTAGTTTCAAATCCTTTTACAAATTATTTCTGTCAACCAAATCACACTTTACAAAACCTGGTTTTTGATATACAAAACTTCCAAACTCTTAGTAGCTACTTGATCACTAAAGTACATCACATGACATCACCAGCCTATACTTGCCTACTGCTGACCAAATGTTTCTTCTCACACGGAGAAGGTTTGAGTCTTAAACACCATGCTTGCTCAATGCGGGTTGGCGATTTCAAACAGGTTCAGGTCCAGGTTTCCTCACGATGATTTCCTTCCTCGTTTGTCAGTGATGTCTAAATAATCTGATACTAATAACTTGGAAAAGGTCACATTGGTACTTGCTATTGGTAGGTTTCGAACTCTCACCTTCATGCATAAGAAGCGGGAGCTTAGATCTCTGGGCCACTACGATATATCACCAAAGTACACCTCAATCCTATTAAAAAGATTAACACTAGAGGTATATCCAAAATAATTATCCAGTACCCACATTTTCCATTTTGCAGCTACATAGTGCATGGCACATGTTGTGCAGTGGGGACAATAGATGTCGCCGTAGGTCTGAATGTACGCCATTATCTGGGATATAATTTCTGTGCCCCCGCCCTGCTCGCGGTTTGCTGGCTCTCAGTAATTAAGCCCGGTATGCTCTCTGTATGCCTGATTTTATTTCGCTATTTATTTAAAACGTGTTTTGGGTTCAAAAGTGATTTTTGTTGGTGTTATCTAAATGGAGGATGTGCATGCAGGTCAAAAGCTTTGGACAATATTATATACTGTTTGTCAGGCGTTAATAAGTTTGAAAGAGAAACAAAAAGAAAAAGTTACTTTTAGCTCGTCTGAAACTTAATACTCTTTCTCCTTTTATTAAGAATAAAAAGTTTGTATTAGATCGAAAGAAACACCTTAATTTAGAACATCAAGCCAGTTTGGCAAGCAAAAACCTCGGTCTTAAACAAAAACCTAATCTAGCTCTTTCTTCTGAATAATTATCTGTACCTAATTGAAGCTATAGAACCGCTGTCTGTATAGAGACCAGCATAATTAATCTCAGTTTGGACGGTAATCCATCTTTCAGTGGGATTCGATAGAAGGGAGCCGGAACTATTCATCTACAGTGCTTCCCAACCTTTTATTGTTCAAGGACCGCTTTTATATTTTTGCTAGGTGATGTATCATTATTATCATTACTTTCTTCATGTCGTCACATTAAGATTCTATGGGGTTCGTTCTAAGTTACATTTTTTGACCTAGTTAAGTTTAATTCGAGCTTTTACCGTGGTATTTGTTTAGATATAATCTTTTTTCGTTTTGTGAACTATTTTTATCTTCTGCAGTCTACTGGTGGTCCGCGGACCACCAGTTGGGAACCGCTGATTCTAATACGACCCTAAATTCATCTCGACGTCAGGTGACTCAGATTACATCTTCGCATTATAACGTAATCTGGCTGGCGCAAATTATCTTTAATTTGGGAGGCGTAATGAGCACGTGATGCAAGGTGCCGTATACGTGACATCACAGATAAAGCGAGGTGGTTTAATGACGGGAACTACAGATAGCCGAGTAATGGATGTAAATGGATGGAAAATTACGGCTAATATTACCCACGACGATGGTAAGGATCGAAACAACGTATTATGATATTGAGTTGATGATACTACTAAAGCTGCATTAAGCTATTACAATATGGTAGTAAATATTTTGATATTTGATACGTCTGTGTGCGTATAGTCTTTCACTTTAATTGTTGCTACGTAATTAGCTTTGTAAGATAATCTTAACCTCATTTCCTCGAAGGAGTGCGCTCTAACAAGGTAGTCTTGTCCAAAGTCATGAATTAATATGGAGACGCGTAATATCTTTAGGCCATTCATTACAGGTGCTTCCGACTGCGTGCCGCTGTATGGGAAGCTTATCAAGTGATTGATTGCACTGATACTAAGAACCGGGATCTATGTTAGAACGTTAGTGCTAAATACCTACGAAGTTCAAGGTGTTGTACCCATAAATCCCCAAGCGGTCACCGGTGACCGCTTTCAACTAATATTACAGTACATTATAGACCTTATTTCTAATGTTTAGAGATTACTTTTGTATTACCAAATTTAGGGGACTGGATATCAACGGGTTAAGATTGGAGAATAAAATAAAATGTGTTTTTTGTGCTAAGGTAGACGACAGAGAATAACGTGATAAGTTCTTTGTTAGTTATATATTTATTGATGAAACAGAAAACTTGACGTAAACTAACAAAAATAAAATGGTGACAAATTGACTGCCTCGTTGGCCGAGTATTCGCAAGTGCGACTGCCGGGCTCGGGTTCGATTCCCGGGTCGGGCAAAGTATTACTGGGTTTTTTAAAATTCTCAGTAGTAGCACGGAGTCTGGAAATGTGCCCGGTATATGGCAATAGGCTCACCCCCTATTACATGGGACTCATAACAACTAGTGAAAAGTGGGTGTTACATTGTACTGTGGTAGAATGTGCACCTCTGCCTACCCCTTCGGGGATAAAAGGCGTGATGTTATGTTATGTGACAAATTAAATAAAAAAATAACTGCCTCATTAGCCGAGTGGTCGCAAGTAGATTTAGTGTTAAACTAAAGCAAACTTCAGTTAGTACTTGGTTAATTGCCAATATTAACTACTAGAAGTCGAAGCTATCGTAAAATGTTATTATGATGATATAATGAAGACGTATTTTAAAAGCAGATATGAGCCTCACTCTGCCTCGTTGGCCGAGTGGTCGCAAGTGCGACTGCCGGGCAAGGGGTCTCGGGTTCTATTCTCGGGTCGGGCAAAGTATTACTTGGTTTTTTAAAATATCTCAGTAGTGGCAAGGAGTCTGGAAATGTGCCCGGTATATGGCAATAGGCTCACCCCCATTACAAGGAACTCATAACATAAATAGTGGAAAGTGGGTGTTGCATTATATGCCGTAATATGCACCTCTGCCTACCCCTTTGGGGATAAAAGGTGTCATGTTTATAAATAAAATCCAGGAAAAATCTGAAACAGATGGACTGAGAGACAAACCTTAAGTTATACAGCCAAAATGGTGTTTCGCGCGAATAACAAAAAATATGTTCTGAAACTACGGTAAGTTAGAATAGATCTTGGGTAAAAGAGACAATCTAGATGTCCGCTCATAAGTGCGGGAAATCGTAAAAATGAGAAAATGTAACGCGAAGATTTTATATACGAGTTTGTTTTTATTTATTAGATTTTTCTTAGGCATTTTTTTATCTGGGGTAAGCGATATTTTGTTTCAGATGTAGTAGATTCCTATCGTTCTTTGTTTTGTTCAATAAAAATATATTCAATATGTGAACTAACACTTTCTTAATTTTACTTTTAACACTTTAACAGCCTATAAATACCCACTGCTGAGCAAAGCCTTTTCTCACACGAAGAAGGTTTGAGCATTAATCACCACGCTTGCTCAATGCGGGTTGGCGATTTCAAACTTATAATTAGAATTAGATTAGATTTCAAACTTATAATTAGAGTCCAGGTTTCCTCACGATATTTTTCTTCACCGTTTGTCAGTGGTGTCTAAATAATCTTCGAAAATACATATAACTCGGAAAAAGTCACATAGATACTTGCCGTTAGTAGGTTTTGAAGTCGCACTCTCATGCATGAGAAGCCGGCTTCTTAAACCTCTGGGCCACCACGACCACTCCAATGAAACATTGCTTCATAATTGTTATTAACCAAAGAGGTTACAGAATTTTTAGACCTTTCCTAGTTTGTGTTTCTTAGATCAATGTTATGTATGTTGCTTTAAACGCCGTGGGGGTCACCGGTGACCGACGTTAGCTGGGAATTAGCCTTCAACAATTATTTATTAGCAGTCAAAACCTTAAGTTATTTTTCAAATTTACCGCGATTCTCAGAATTTTAAAATCAAAAATGTCAGCAATAATTACATAAACTCAAAGGCTTCCGTACGATTCTATCTAAGAAACGACTTAACAGACGATGATCACTAACAAATTCAGCAAGCGTAGAAAGATAGCTAACATGATAAACAAAATACACATAGTCTAGGTAAATCTATCTAGAAGGCTAACTGAACTCGCGATATAAAAGGAAGGAATATATTTAATAAATACGGGTCTCGTTTACAACGCAAACAACTCATCAGCCAGTTCAAACATGGAGCGATTCTCGTCGGAACTTTTTATGCAGCATTGTGGAACTCCAAATTTTGAGATGTTGGATAGACAGGTTCTGTGACGTCATTTCGTGTTGTAGCATAATCCTGTTGTGTTATTTTCAAATAGTAGCTGAAAACCTATTAAAAATGAGAAAAATCAAATATTTGTAAAATTTATGCTGATGATCAAGGGGATGTCAAAGTCAAAGCATTTATTTCAATTAAACCATAATTTTGGTACTTTTGAAACGTCGAAATGTATGTAAAATTGTATTCGATATCATAATATATCGATGTAAAATTACTATTGTAACCTGCAGCTGTAGCCAAATGCAATTTAGTGGTTGTCTACTTGTAGAATAGAAAACTAAATTATATGGAGCTGACGTAAATTTTGACACTTGCCAGTGTCATCCCCATATATTTAGTTTTCTACTCTCTCTATAGACAAGCGCTAAAGTGGCGTTTGGCTAAAGGTAAACTCAGACAAAGTATTTTATTTTAAAACATAACATAACATTACGCCTTTTATCCCCGAAGGGGTAGGCAGAGGTGTACATTATGCCACTGTACAATGTAACACCCACTTTTCACTATTTATGTTATGAGTCTCATGTAATAGGGGGTGAGCCTATTGCCATATACCGGGCACAATTCCAGACTCCGTGCTACTACTGAGAATTTCTAAAAACCCAGTAGTACTTTGACCGACCCGGGAATTGAACCCGAGACCCCTTGCCCGGCAGTCGCACTTGCGACCACTCGGCCAACGAGGCAGTTTATTTTAAAAGTTTCCGTCAAAGTACCAAAGACAAAATTCTAAATTAACGTCGAGGTTGAAATTAAATTCGGCCATAAATGGTTGAACCTAACAATCCTATATCAGATGTTACAATCAAAATCAATAATGTAACAAACCCATGTCTTTATCAATTTACATTCAAAAACAAAAAGGCTCTTGAGCAATTAAGCGTGAAATGGGGTCACGTCACATCAACGTGAGACATTGAAGTACCATAACGGAACAAAATGAATGTGAGAAGAGAAGGCGCATTCAAAACAGCTTTTGATTAAAAGATTACTTAATCCTTGTGCCTTATCCTACCATCCTACTAATTTTATAAATGCAATGCATATTTTCAAATGTTGGAGAGCTTCGGCACAAATGGGCTGGCTCCACCGGAGTGATACCATGGTATCACAGAAGACCGACGTGAAACAACGCTTGGGTTGTGTTTCGTCGTGTAAGTGAGGTTACCGGAGGCTCAATTACCCTTGTATACCTTTCTATCTTCTGTAACGGGTTATGCTTCTAAAGTAATCTATAATGTTAGCTCATGAACTTCCCGAGACAAGGCATTTAATATATCTGCAGCCAAGTTCTCTTATGATAATAGGCTTTTGGAGTGCACTCGTATGGAAATGGTTTTAGAAAATGTGGGTATTGTCTCCAGTGTTAGTGCTCAAAACTTTGACTTGACTGAAACTGACTTAAAACATCAATGTTCTGCACGGTTGGCGCGGTGGCTGGGCAACTGGCTGCCGCGCAACGTGTCGCGGGTTCGTTTCTCGCACGGAGCAACTCGTATGTTTGTAAACCCACCCACTACACAGGAGAAAATCATAGTGTGGGACAATGTTTTTTTTTCAATAAAACTTTGCCTTTGAGATTGAGTATCAGATATACTTGCTATGCTTTAATTTCATCTTCATTTAACAGTTTAATGCTTTTTTATCAGTCTGTAACATGATAAAATTTCAAAAAACTATGAAAAAATGTCGCATCATTATCAGGATGCAAACGTGTCTAGAGTAAAATAGTATTAATCTATTATTTATTTTTAAATCACACAGGTAAGTATGTTCTAATTTAAGTCCTACAAAACCGTGTGATATAGTATATCATAACAATGACACTTATATTCAAATTCTATAATATGTGTGTTTTGTTTGTTTGTTTAATAAGTGTCGTGAGTAAAATTCTTATGCCTTTTTGACTAACCACCCGTATAGAAGTAACTCAAGCTCACTCAGCTAGACGTAGAACCCAAAGTAATTCCTTGCTGCTGAACTATTAACATTAAATGTCACATAAAGAATAGTGAAAACGAAAATATCTTGTCACTTTTTTAAAATTGAAGAGAGTTTGATGGAAACGGTCACTGAAACAATATTTTAATCTTAACTTTAATAAATAATCAAGATAACAACGCTTGTTTTTTAAGGGGGGAAAATATGACCTCTCCCGCCCGGGCGAGGCGAGAGCGAGTGTCAAATTCTTACTGTCTAAAAACTACTCCTTTCCTACTTCTGCACTTCGAGCCAGAGCCCCGGCAACCCGTTAAACTCCGCGGCTCCAAAGAAAACAGCGCTTAGCACCTCATTAAAAAAAAATTGTAAATCGCATAATTTACCAAACAATGTTCGTACTACGTCTACGAAGCGTACATACATCAACGTCTCCCTAGTCCTCGCGCTCCATTACACTACTAATCGTATGAGATTCCACGCTGATGCCTCTAATTAATAGCTTACATTCAGCCGTCCCTTGAAGATGTCTTAAATGCTACCGAGAATTAAATTCAGCTGCTACCCCGAAGGTGTACGTTGATTAAACTCCTGAATTAGATTTTATTGTTTCTACTTAAGTAGTTTCGAAAGGATTAGTTTGTGTTTTATGTTCATCTTGTTTGTTTAATATATAAAAAATTTAATTAAAACCTGTGTGGTAATAATTGTGATATTTTTATAAACCAAAAAATAAAATAGTCATTTGAATTTCTAAAGACTATATTATTTGATACTACCTCCTATAATATATAAATACCTTTTATATTCTAAATGTATAAATTTAAATACGTTTAAGTAATAAATTTAAAACAACGCCATCTCTCGTGCGTACTTCGAACAATGAAGGTTGCCTTTGCATTAAAAGCCGCCCGACCTGTAACAAAATTTTATGGGTGGGCAAACACGTACCTATATATTAACTTATTCAGAGCCTTCCTTTGGTAGAAGTTCGTTGAAATTATTATAGATGTCTCTTAAATAATCTACACATATAATAAAAATTATTTGCTATACCTAATAAGTATTTACTATTGAGATAAAAAAAATGCGTAATAAATTGTTAAATCCTTGTTGCTTTGAATTATGTTTTGTTAATATTATAACTCACGAGACAAAGTGACATCTAAAATAACTTTAAAGATCTTATATAAGCTTTAAGTTTGTTTCATTTGCACATATAAATAAATCATTGAAATAATCTCAGTATTATGTGTTATATGTCCTACATAAATACAAAATTCAAAGATTATAATTAAAATAATATTAAATTGTTTTGTTTTTCTATTCTATATTGGATTTGTCATACACAAGAAGGCTTAATCATCTTCAAACCTCATTTGAAGATGCCAATATAATTTACACTCATCAGTCATTAAAATTAAAGTTCATTGTCATATCGAACTCAAGTGAACTCGAGAATGAAGTTACCTTGACTCTCTTGCCCGTATAAGTAATAGGTATATGCGTACACGTTCAGACTTCTAAACCAAACTGAGAAAAAGGTGATCGGAAAATAGTTCGTCGTTCAAATTATAACGATATTGACTGTCAAGGTTATCCATAATTGATTTTGATAAATAATTAAACTACAATTCTTAATTTTCGCAATCAAAATGAAGGTTTCACTAGCTTCATTCATTCATGAATTTCACCTTCATCCATTGAACAACGACCTTCTGTCGCGACAGCGTCATATTGATATCGGTCCTGGAGCATGCGCGCTAAACCTCGCGCATGCGTCCCACGACCTAAAAATGTTGTGTACACTGTATACCTTCATGTACCAAAATCTGTCAAGCTGCAATAATAAGTCTGCATCATATTGAAATGGTTAACTAAACGTGCTTAAAACTCTTTCAGTAGTTACTTTTTGTTCAGTAGTGTTCTTTGTTCACCATTTTAACTTATTCGGACGAAATAGTATGTATCGCTTGGACTAACGAATGCAGTGTAATTGATAAAGCATTTTCCATTCAGTGTTAATTGGCCACACGTTAATAATTCAAGAATCAGTTTCATTGAAGTGAAGAAGGTGATACATCAACAGGTAGGTCTTGTTTGCTTATAGTTATCTGATGACAAACGTACAGATGTACGATGGTAGTAGGCGTTACTCCAGACGAACTGCGTGGGTGGAACATCTGGCTTGTCGTAGACTGAACTACTGTAAATAAATTCAACTCACGAACGATTCAGATACGATGCTGGTGGCAGATAAAATTAATGTAAATGATTCGATTGCCGTTGAGATCTGGTTCAGTATTGTACAACACGCCTTGTGACGTCATTTTCCGTTTACATGTCAATTGCAATAAAATATTTTATTTATTTTATTCGTTCTTTTAGTTAGTTATTGTTGGAATATCAAGCTACTAGCATCAACTTCAGATATGAATAAAGTTCACTAAATATTTTATCGTTATTAGACAATGTAGAAGTAGGTATATTGATTGACAATTTTATATTAAAAAAAGACCACAGTGGAAACGTCAACGTGCATAAATAGCGTTTAATATTTATTTTTATTAATTACATAACTTTAAAAACACTGATTTCATTTGGCTTATCAAACATTTTATAAATTAAATATAAAAAAACAGTTCCCTCTACAATATATCTCTTTCTCGCTCTCTTTTCCTCTTCATTAATTCGAAGTTCAAACTCTCAAAATATCTCAGCACCTTGTTAAGTGTTGTAAATTCTAACAAAATCAATATTGACTATTGGGTGCGTTGCAAATGCTTACGGGTCGTCGCTTCGTGCCCCATATACGACAGGCTAACGATACTCAAGTGGAATTAACTGCCTAAGTACCTACATCCGCTGCACCCCTTCAGTTTGTAACTTGGTTGTTATTTTATTGATTAATTCTATGTATGAAGCAATTTGCCTGGTCACAGCTACAGTTATGGTATTTTAGCTGGTCGATTTATATATACATAATTATTTATTTAATGAGAAAAAGGAATACAATAATTCTGACTCAATTCTGTTATGAATTTTGTTAAAAAAAGAAATTGATAACATAAATATAACATCACGCGTTTTATTCTCAGAGGCGTAGGCAGAGGTGCACATTACGGCACTTATTGCCACTGTACAATGTAATAGGTACCCACTTTTCACTATTTATGTTATGAGTCCAATGTAATAGGGGGTGAGCCTATTGTCATTTACCGGGCACATTTCCAGTGTCCGTGCTCCTATTGAGATTTTTTTTTAAAACTCAGTAATACTTTGCGCGATCCGGGAATCGAACCCGAGGCCCTTTGCCCGTCAATCGCACTTGCGACCGTTCGGACAATGAGTGATAAAAAAGAGTATTAATAAAAACAAAACAATATCCATTTTTAATAATAGTCGTTAAAATATTATAAGAAAAGATAAATTCATCAACCAATAACAGATGGCAGGCCAAAATCATTTAATAAAGATCGATTTTTAAATTACCAAGTTGTATAGTCGATGGCTCAGTTAGTGCTTTTATGAGTTACTAGCTTTACCCGCGGCTTCGCTCGCGTCACAAAAGTATAAAAAGTAGCTTATGTGACATATACCAATACACACAGCGACATCTATATCATACTTTTGTTTTGCCTTGGGAATATAAAATTTTTCCGGGATAAAAAGTACCCTATTATTTAATCCGGACTTCCAACTTTACGTCTGCAAAAATTCAAAGCATTCGGTTTGGTAGTGACGGCGTGAAAGCAGAACAAACAAACAAACAAACAAACTCACTTTCCGATTTATAATACTGGTAAGGATTATAGGCCAAACATATAAAATACAACCGCTGACACTGCATCCCCGTTGCTCACATGGATGAGTCACGTTTACCTAACATTACATGTTTTATTTCATTTACTAGCTACTTCCGCGCGGTTTCACACGCTCTGATGGCTGGGAAATTAAAATTAAGAGTACCACCCATTTTAGCGATATTTTGTAAAACATAAGGTTAAAAAAAATAAGATCAATAAGTATATATTCGTGTTCAATCTTCGTAAATATGATCATGTTTCTGCACAGCGCTTGCAATTAAAGTGGTTACCCATACGCCAACGTAGGGAGCAAAGGGCTTTAACTACTTTATTCTCTCTCCTTGAATCCCTTTTTTCTCCTAACTATCTATCCACCTATTTTCAATACACCAGTGCAAACCACAGTAAATATCTTCGTTCTTCCAACAATCGCCATCTACAGTGTGTCAGTCATCGCACTGATTTTCTTCATTCTTCTTTCTTCATACAATCTGTTATTCTGTGGAATGCACTACCCACGGATGTCAGGACGGCGTCCAGTCGCTTAGCTTTTAAGATTAAAGTTCGGGAGCATCTTCTTCAATAATTGGTAGATTAATCTCAAACCTAAACCTCTTTTAATGTAATATTTTGTATTATGTTTTATAATGTACATATATATTTCTATATATATATTCATTATTTTTTTATTAATATATTTACTTTAATATTGTATACATAATTATTGTTATATGTACCTAAGTATGTATAAGTTCTCAAATATACCTATATGTTTAGTGCTTATTGAATATTCTGATTGTGAGATTTGTTATTTATTACACTGGTACATTGCCTATTTATAAAGGTTTAAATCACCTGCTACTTTCATCTCTGCACTGCTTAAAGGTTGACTGGGAGACAATGCCCAAGGCATTAAGTCCACCTGTACACACTTGTTGTATGAAGTTGAATTGACACTTCACTCACGTAAACACAACTGACATTACTTGACAATATTTTGTTATTTTTCTACCGTGATGTTGGTAATACGGGCACACATCTATGAGAAATATATCTGTCTCTGGTTTAAATACATACTACTATGACTCTATGCGTTTGGTATAGAGACTAAATTGAATTAAACAAACTTCGTCGCCTTGCAACCACGGTTGCACGAAGCAAAATTAACAACTTTTTTCTGCAACCGTGGTTTCAAGAAGCAATCAAGGGGTTAATGTCGAAGGTTATTGCATTTTTCATTAATTGAACCCCTTGACTTCATTTCACTTGTTGATTTTTCATTCAACAAAATATTCTTTATTGAATGCCAACAGTGACTAATAGTGCACATACATCGCTTTACGTTGAGAACTAGCGATTGATTGATGAGTTTGTTTACTAATGGCGCTAACTGATTTACAAAGCTAACTAATAAATAACGTTGAACATTTATCACTAGATATTTAGAAGCCTATTTTAGAGGACTTAACGGGTTGCCGGAGCTCCAGTTCGAAATGCAGGAGTAGGAACGAGGTTGTTTTTAGTCAATAAGAGTCTGAGAAACCCTCTCGCCTCGCCCAGGTGGAAGAAATCATTGGATGTTTTTCCCCACTCAAAAAAGAAGTCTAATGCCGGGTCCACACGCTTGGCAAATAATAACAAACAGCAAAAACGAGAATGTGAATAGGGGTTTGTATGTGTTTACCTTTTCTTGTTTGTATTCGCCATTGTTCGGCACGGATGTCGAACATTGCCGAACACAAACACAGTTCAGAGGCTGTTTGGCCAACAGTTTGCGATGTATCCACAAACTTGCAACATGTTGATGTTTGGGACTTTATTTGTACCGTCAAAGAAACGTACTGTAAACGTCAAGCGTGTGGACGGGGCATAAGATTTTCCCGTCCCATGTGCATTTATCTGGAAAGTTTGTCTGGAAGAAATCACCATTGTGTGATAAGACCGCCCATTGTACGCATATTTACTTGAATTGATTGTTTTTAGCCTACTTAAATGTGTAAAATCCAAAGCTGTAGGATGTGATAATATCTCTCGAGACATGATCATAACTATACTAGATCACATCTTACCAGCAATAACCCATATAGTCAATTTTTCTCTTTTTTCAGGAACCTTTCCATCCCTCTGGAGCAGGGCCTTTGTTCGACCTCTTCCTAAAATCTCTAATCCCTCTCTTCCCACTCATTTCCGTCACATCTCCATACTTTCTTTCCTTTCCAAAGTGCTTGAGGCCTGTGTCCACAAACAACTGGCTGACTTTATTTACAAAAATTCGCTCATAAGTCCCCTTCAATCTGGTTTCAGGCCGGGCCACAGCACGGTTTCCGCTCTCCTTAAGGTGACTGGCGATATTAGAACTGGTCTCGAGAGCACTAGAGCCACAGTTTTGGTTTTAGTTGACTTCTCGAACGCCTTCAATATGGTCAGTCACGACATCCTTTTAGCCATCCTTTCCCATCTAACGATCTCTGACAAATCATTGAACTGGTTTTCATCTTATCTTCGGGCCCGCCAGCAGTCTGTCAAGCTTGATGATACTTCATCGGGTCGGCGCGAATTAACGGCTGGTGTTCCTCAAGGCGGCATACTATCACCTCTTTTATTCTCTATCTTCATTAATCTCATTACTTCTGAACTTCAGTGTGCGTACCATCTATACGCTGACGATTTGCAACTGTACTGTTAGGCCAGTGTTGACAGACTCTCTGATGCGATCTCGGAGATGAACGGTGACCTGGTATCCATCAAGAACTGGTCCGAGAGATTCGGTATATCAGTTAATCCCGGCAAATGCCAGGCTATTATAATAGGTAGCTCCCGTACGCTGGGTGGAATAGACCGAGCATCATTACCAGCCGTGCTCTTTGATGGTGCAGTACTTCCGTTTGGTACTGACGTCAAAAATCTGGGTTTGCATATTGACGGCAATTTAAAGTGGCATGCTCAAATCACAAATGTATGCAGGGGGGTTACTGGATCATTGCGTGCTCTGTATCGCGTAAACAATTTGCTTCCTCCCGCTACGAAGGCCATGTTGGTGCAAGCCTTGGTTTTCCCTATCATCGATTATGCTGATGTCTGCTACTACGACCTGAATGCAGATCTCCTCAATAAGCTCGACCGACTTCTAAATAACTGCATCCGATTCGTTTTCAACCTGCGTAAATACGATCATGTTTCTGCACATCGGTTGCAACTAAAGTGGCTGCCCATACGCCAGCGCAGGGAGCAAAGGGCGCTAACCACTCTATTCTCCTTTCTTTCTTCACCTGCTTCACCCAGTTATCTATCCCCTTACTTTCAATACTTATGCGCAAACCACAGTAAAAATCTTCGCTCTTCTCACAACCGTCTTCTCCAATGTCCCACTCATCGCACTGACTTCTTACATTCATCCTTTTTCGTACAGGCAATTTTTCTGTGGAATGCGCTCCCCTGGATGTCAGGATGGTCTCAACTCGACTAACTTTTAAGCAGAAAGTACGTGAGCTTTTTCTAAAGAGGTTGGCTGAATCATCGCGCTAACTATCCACTGTGTACTAGTAAGCAAGTATATATTTATATATTATGTATATATGTATGTATGTAGGCATATTGTACTCATGTGTAGGTATACATTATAATTAAATTTATTTATGTATGTATATCTCTGAAATATATTAGTTTATCTTTCATTGTTAAATAAAATCACTGCTTTCCTCTTGCACCTACCATTTACTCTTCTCTGCATCACCCAAAGGTCAGACTGGTAGAAAATGCCTGCGGCATTAAGTCCACCTTTTTGTACATTTTGTGCATGAAGCATTCAAAATAAATAAATAAATAAAATAAATCATCTATAAATAAATGAATAAATTGATTTTTTTATTTATTTATATATGCTTTATTAATATATTAAATAAATAAATTTATTTATTACTAAATACTAAATACTTCCGCACGGTTTCACACGCTCTGCTCAGCTCCTATTGGTCTATAAGCCATAAAACATCATAAAGGCTATAAAACATCACGCTACGATCCTCGATAAATGCGCTATCCAACACAAAAAGAATTATTCAAATCAGACTTGTAGTTACGGAGATTAGTGCGCTCAAACAAACAAACAAACAAACAAAAGAACAAACTCTTCCGCTTTATACCTCTATATATAGTATAAGATAATACCTATTAAAAATGATTTCATTTGAATTTTGTTTTATCGCTTTTTCCCTAAAAAGCAGATAGTTTCAATAATTAGTCAAAGGTATATATAGATCAGAGTAATCAGTAAAGTTATTTAGATTATTTCGCCCACTTACGGTAGTTTAATGAGATTTTCCGGATTAACTACCTAAATATTATAATAATTATATAGTACATCAACTTAAAACACGCCCACGACCGTAAATTAGGATAATCAGTGGAAGTGACTTTGTTCGATTCGTATAACTGACAAATGTTATTAATGAAAAGAGTAATTAAATAAATTACAATAGTTTAATAAACATCGCGCCACTTTTTTTTTTAAGGGGGGAAATCATTGAATGACTTCTCCCGCCTCGGTGAGGCGGGATCCCAGACTCTTACTGTCTTAAAACCACCCCGTTCCTACTCCTGCACTTCGAGCCGGAGCCACCAGGTAACCCGCTAGGTTCTCTGCGGCTTCGAATCGGCATCAGCCCTATTGGGCCCCATCTGTGGTGGTCTGATGGCTCTTTGAGGCGCGCGCGGAACGCGACGTGCCGTACGCTCGGGTCTTACTTCGCCCCACTATGAATGCGCTTAAAAACACAAATATTCAGAAAATAATAAAATATTCTTTTGTATTTGTTGACGTATTTGATTATTATTATAAGTTTTCATTTATCGAGTTTCAGTTAGCCGAGTGGTCGCTAGTGCGACTGCCGGGCAGAGGGTTTAAGCTTTGATTGCCGGGTTGAGCAAA
Source organism: Spodoptera picta (assembly GCA_038387885.1). NCBI lineage: Eukaryota > Metazoa > Arthropoda > Insecta > Lepidoptera > Noctuidae > Spodoptera > Spodoptera picta. The sequence continues at coordinate 663,362 of JAZHFQ010000374.1, forward strand.
GTACTATAACTTTAACGAAAATCTCAGTGGTAGCACGCAGTTCCCGGAATTGGAATGGAACTGTGCTCGGTATATGGCAATAGGCTCACTCCCTATTACTATCACCCCTATTACTATCACTCCCTATTATTATGGGACTGTAAGCATAAACAGTGAAGACTAAGACTTGGTGTTACATTGTAAAGTGGCATTAAGCGCCGTAATGCGCACCTCTGCCTATCATTTCGGGGATAAAAGGCATGATGTTATGTATGTGTATTAATTAAACTTTTATTGGTTCATAGTTAAAAAAGTATACTCAACAATCTTCATATATATCACAAAAATCATCAATTCTACAATTTTTATACCATGTTATATTTATTTTTAACATTAGTCGTTATAAAAGAAGAAAAATCAATTTGCCGTCTTGCGACTCACTTCGAAAGTATCAAAACCCATCAATATTTTAATCATTAAACAAGTCAACAAACAAACAAACTGTGCGAAAACATTAATTCAAACTTGATTTTTTTTTTTGGGACAAGCCCGCCACAACCTCCCAAAACCGCTGCAACTCCTGTAAGCCACGATCTACAGTAGATACAACCATGAAAACACCGGAACACTGAAGTCCGGCGCGTCCCAGGGACATGAGTAACTGTCTTGGTTCCCGCAACGAAGTGAATCAGAAGATATTAAACTTGATTCCGAAATCTTTTTGATAACTGTTAGGTATGTAAATATTAATTTACATTTGAAACTCGTACCCACACAGCTAAATGAAATTGCTGTTTGCCCTGCATAAACAGTTCAAGGAAATGAGTGTCTGGTCCCTAGAAGCACTGTGGAGGACTACAATTTGATCTGTGTTCAGAGAATTTAAACTTTATTTCCTTTTGTGGAAAACTTAATTCATAGTTATTGAAAAAGAAGCTGCTTCGTTGGCCGTGTTGTCGCAAGTGCGACTTGCGGGAAAAGGGGTCGATGTCAGGTCTCAGGTTCGATTCGTGGGTCGGGAAAAGTAATACTGGGTTTTTTTTAAATAAAATTCTCAGTAATTGCACCGAGTCTGTAATTGTGCCCGGCATATTATTACATAGGACTCATAACATAAATAGTGAAAAGTGGGTGTTAAATTGTAGAGGTATAGTGGCATTAGTGGCGTATAGACGTGTCGTGTCGTGGGGATAAAAGACATGATGTTATGTTATGAAAAAGAAATTTCGTCTTTAAATAACAGAGTTCAATATAATTATGCCTCGATTTTTAAAAGCTTTAAATACTATTTTTTTTAATAAATGCTATTTTAAAAGGTACACAAAACACCGCTAATTAGTTAGCGGCGCCACACATCGACACTACTATCTTTTACACAGTGAACATGTGTGGGTAATTTCATATTACTGTGTATAAAAATATTCGTCCACCACATTCACATTGGTATTTTCATTCTTGTGTCGGTATATGTATTTTTATAATTTAATTCACGGGTAAGGTTAAAACTATTTACAATCATTGATATGACCCGACATTTTGACGGGTATTAACGTAGTGTTCGTGGTCGACTGGTTAATGAGCACGCTTTTATCATCTTTCAATGAGCAATGACGATGTGAGTTCTATTCCAGCTGAAAGATTCTTTTTTTATTTTACTAGGTAGTTTTTCTTATTATTTTTTTTTTGTTTTTTGAAATATTAGATCAGGCTATAAAAGAAGCAGATAAGTCGGTAAATAAAACAATACTATCTTTTATTACAATTAATTTATTTATTATACAAATAAGTGGTTTTATATTCAATATTTATAATAATTAATTATCATACCACAGTTAAGTTCTTAAAGTTCTTTAAATAATAATTAATCAATATGCCAATAAACCTTATAGTCGAATTGGGAAAAATCATGCGATAAAGCTTATACTTTTAAAATTAACATAAGAAGATTTAGAAAAATAGGATAGAAAAAAAAGAAAAGATTAAAACATTGTTTCAAATTTTAAATATTTGATTAATGAATTCTTGAAACAACTTGTGAACGCTGGAATCGATCCGGCGGCACTTTACTGGAGGTGATAACCATTACGCCAAACGCGCTGTGAACGAGATCATCGAAATATTGTATACCATTCAGTAACATAAAAATACGATGAGAAAACACTATATTTAAATGGGTATTGTATAGCTCGATTGTTCATTATTTGATTTCGATTTATTCAAAGTTTGTTATAAGTTATTTTTATCTTTACCCTCGTTTTTATTTAAACTTATTTACTAAATAATTACGTATACCGACACAAAAATGATATTTAATTACCAAGATGTGTGTGATAGACGAATGTTTCTATACATATCTATTAATATGAAATTACCCACACATGTATATTGTGTAGTCATACTAGTGTCGATGTGTAGCGCTGCGAACTAATTAACGGTGTTTTGTGTACTTTGAATATCATTTCGCGGAACCTTTTTAGTCATAAATCCATTTACTAGTTATTCTTCCTGGAAACGACTGACAGAGGGAGAAAGCATTGTTCCTACGAATCGGACGTGAAGTTAATGTTTGTTGTCCAAACTTTGCTGTGAAACTATTTTACACTTTGAAATATAGTTACTAGGTTTCAAATTTGTAAAACAATTTGTCCAGCGAAATATATTATGGAATGAATTTATTACTAACACTACTTAACATGTACAGAGATAGAGGAGCGTATTCAAAATATAGCTTCACGAATTTGTAGTCTATTCCCTTGTAAAAGGGAGTCTCTAAACCTATAGCTGCAATCCCGGACTCCTTGCTTCTATTATTAAAAATGTTAATGACGGCGCCACACATGTGCACTCTTATCTATTTGTTCACTTACGTGCTCGCATTCTGTGCACGGATATTTGATGCAATTTTGTCTGTGCCACAGAATATAGACATTAAAATATGTGAACAAACAAATGCGCACATGTTTGGCGCTGGCATTAAAAATTTTATAAATACCATTTGAAAATCGAACATGATACCGATTACTTGACTAACAAAACAGTCTATACTAGCAACAAGCTTTGTTTAATAATCGAAAATGCTTTGCATAAAGCCAATCTGAACGTACCATATTGACGGTATATGAATGAAACGCGTGGAAATTTGCGATAGAGCTTCATCCTAATTGAATCGTTTTGCTTGCCTCACCCTCGCGTCCGTTGGTTGCACACAGCCTCTGCTCAATGTTCGTGTACGCCATACATGATTGAATTTTCATATGGTCGAGTGAATTTAGTAAAGAAGATTAAAATTTATGGATTTTGTATCTGTTTGGTTTGCTTTTGTTTTTACTGAAATGATTTATGAGAATTTAATAATTTATCAATGTGATTCGTTGTTACATTGATTTTATTTATTAGAGATTCAATACTAGAGGTAGTTAAAAAAGTATAATGTTGACTTAATATGAAACTAAACTGAATGCCGTGGTGGCTTGGAGGTTTATGACACCCGCTTCTCATGCATGAGGGTGCGGATTCGAAACCGACAAAAACGGCAAGTACCAATGTGACTTTTGTGTACTTTCTAAGATTATTTAGACACCATTGACAAACGGTCAAGGAAAACATCATGAGCAGACCGGCAATTTCTAATTATGAGTTTGAAATTGCCAACCTGCATTAAGCAAGCGTGGTGATTAATACTCAAACCTTCTCCGTGTAAGAAGAGGCTTCGCTCAGCAGTGGACATTTATAAGCTGTTGATGATGATGATGATGGTGAAACTGAATACAGAAGAACAGCTTCTCAGTTCATTTAGAATTGACTAGATAAAGATATATTGATTGAGGCGACTAATTAAAGCAAGTAGTTACTTTAATCAACCACTGTTAATAATTCTCTATTATCTTCACTACCTATCAAAATCGCATAAATATTTCATAAAGCTATGCACTCAAAGGTAGAATATTTCTTCTTAATGACGTCAGAGCCAGTCAAAGAAATAAAAGTTCAAAGTGAAGGAGCAAAGAATTCTATTTTCTTTGAGGGAATTTCCCGTCACTACTTCCTTTGCTAAAGGAACTAAAGGCATTTGCGTGATTTCTGTTTGTGTAGCTAACTGCTGCAGAAAAATGCTGACGGCGGCTCCGCTAAACTGGTAGAGCAAAAAATTATTGTCTACGTTTTTGAAAAGAGTTTTCATCCTACTATTTATAGTAGTTCGTTTCTCAGCTTCTTCTATAAAAAAGTACTAATGTGCTAATTGCATGGCGGTACATATAAGAATTATTGGTTTTGTTCAGGTTAAATTTTTAAGCCTTATTTACCCATAGAAAATGTAGGTGAAGTAAACCTATCATACCAAGAGTAATATTACATCCCAATCACACATTTAGAGGTATTTATCTACAACTCAGTATTCAGTTTATAACTAAAAGCAATAAAGACGATAATTCTTTATCAGGATTACCAATAAATAATGTGACGTCGACTATCCTTTTTTCACTTGGACCACAAACCTTTCATTCTGCGTGAAAGCCCGCGTCACTTCTATTTCCTATTTTCCCTCAGTCGTAGTTCAGACGCCGCGCGCATCGGTCGCCGCTGTCTTTTCCGCCGGAAAATAGTAATTACATATAAAATCGTCATCAATATCTAATCCAAAATGGATATCACCATCACCAGACATTTCAGTTTAGACGAAGTAAGTGCAAATTAAATTTCAAACTTTTGTTCAGTGAAAATTTTTCTAATTACTTTTTTATTGCTTTATCTTTGTGTCATCTTTTGGTATGTGTAATTTTAAAATTTGACTTTTAAAAGGAATTTTATTTTGGACCTTGGTTTGGGATGAGGAGTCCACTTCAAAAGCTTTTAGGGACCATTTTACGAACATACCTATGACAAAGATCAAACACTTGAGTTTCTCACAAGACGAAGGATACGATATTTCAAGTACTATCCGGACTTGTTTCGAATCCATTGAATTGGGTTTCAAGATGAACTAAGGGTGCTTTAGTTTCATTAAGATTTTTACTATTCTAAGATTGAAATTAACAAAGTTTCTATTGTTCTTTGAGGCGTACATTTTCAGAAATCAGTTAAACTTGAGGTTTTTATGCCTATTTTAATCACCAATTAATATCTCACAAAATAATTATAAACACAAATTATTTTGTACTTTACCACCTTTAACTTAAAACCTTATTTAGAATCAGCTTTGTGCGTATTAATTATTTTATGCATTATGATAGCAGCGATTTGTAATCATCATTCATTTGATGTCCTCGCATTACGCTTCAATGCTTTGTCCATATTACATTCGTACCGGTGTGACGTCATCAAAGGTCTGGTTCATATTTAATTAAAGCCTGTAATCAGTTGTACAAATAAATCTCTTCCCCTTGGTCAGTTGTTTTTCCTTTCTTCCGTGTCCAATGTTACTAGTCGACTATCTAAATTGATCTATATCCTATGGGATATCACGGTTCATTATTTAATTGTTTATTGTAAAATAATTAATATAAAAACTACATTATTTTCAAAAACCGACTTCAATCCCCTCTTTGTTTAAATTCGGTTAAAATTTTTTTTTATTATAATACATTAATATATATATTATTAATATTTCTAAATTAGACGGGAAAGACTTGATGATATTGATTAACAATTAAAGGTAGATAATATTATTATAGCGTAAAAACTATAAGCTACTGCGGGTGCACGTCGCTACGCCGAGCACGCTGCTCTTGGCATGAGTCCTGAAGTGACTTGAAACTACTCGAAATTTCCTCCATTAGTTCAGATGATTTTTTTATGGGATAAGCCGGGAAACGAGCAAACGGATCACATGATTGTAAGCAATCGGCTTCGCCTATGGACACTTGAAGCACCAGAAGCGTACTGGCCCTTTGGGGTTTAGGAATTTGCAGATTGTTGGGGGATTTGGATATTGGGGAGATTGGGAAAGTGAGTAGTTAAGCCTCCAGTAACCTCACTCACACGACGACACACAACGCAAGTATTGTGTCACGTCGCTCTTCTGTGAGGGCGTGGTATCACTCCTATTGAGCCGGCCCATTTATGCCGAAGCATGGCTCTCTCACACTTATTCGCCATTTACCTTAATAAATTTTATACGTAGACTATATAGCAAATATTTATATCGTCTACTCAAATACATAACGTTAAATAAACCATACAAATGTTTGCCTTTCTGCAAATCTTCTAATTAACTTTGGCGAACTCAAATCTGAGTTCTCAAAGCTTTCAATCCTTATGCTTTGAAGGGGTTGAAACTTTTTGGTTACTTACTCCTTACACGATATTACGGTCTATTAATTACTTTCGACTTTGAAATAACTTCAATTTATGTTCTCCAGAAACATTCAACAATTTTTTTTAATAGTTGTATTACATACATACTACCTTTAAATGTGTAATAGGTTCTATACTTATGATTTAAAATCATTCAAACAGTCAACAAATTAAACGTTTTAACAGAATTTAAATCAATTTCATTTAATGTCTCCAATCTCTGAATCCCCAACAATCCTCATATTTCTAATCTCCTAAAAGCCGGTATCGGACTTGTAACGTCTCTGGTGTTCCAAATATCTATGAGCGACGTCGATTGCTTACCATCAGGTGACCTGTATGCTCGGTTATCGAATAATCCTATAAAAAAATCGTACCAAATAATTAACCACAGTACCTAATCGATATTTACTCAATTTAATGGTGACCAAATTCAATTTTAGCTTCCTGATTAGGAGGAGAAGCACTTTCATCCAAATTAATGAACCGAATTAGATTTTACAAAGTTTTTGCTTGTTTTCTTTTTGATATTTTTATTTTGTTAAATAGTTTTCTTAGCAAAGGGATATATTATGATACTTAAAAACAGAAATAGTGACCATCCAAGTTAGATAAATCTCTTCAAATACCCATTAGTGTTTTTAAACTTTTCAATTTATGTATAAAAACTAATATGTAATCTATTACGTAAGTTAAGGTATCGGGTTCTATACCTAGTAGAAAATTCTCGAAGATCGGACACTCAAAATACTCATCTTATAAATCTAAATGTAATGATTGCAGCCTTCTCGTGTTCCTCAATTTATCATCACTTGAACATTATTTATGTCGATGCGCAGAACGTGACTTTCACGATATATTATGAAATCTTTTATCCCAGTCAGATACAAAGTAATATAGACTAAGATTTTTATAGAAGGGTAGAGAAAAGTACATTCATGCTTAGTGCTTATTTTCCCAATTATGAAGACATACCTACGTACTCTTTTTATCTACATAGATAATATATATTATTTCAGTAAAAATATAACACAAAATTTAATCTCATAATTCGAAAAAATATATTTAATTTGAAACTTCTGAATAACAAAATTTTCAAATTGAACAATTTAATAACATTTTTTAGTCTTTAAACTTCATGCACGGAAGCTACTCTTACACCTATTTGAAAAGCGAAGCAATAATTCATAGATTGAAGAACTCGGTAATATAGAGGTAATTTGGAACACCTTGTTCATAACAAGTGATTCATCAAACTTATAAAACCTTTTTGTAAGTAACAATAAAAACAACAAAGTCCGAATAATAATAATAATTTATTTATTTATTCAGATAAGTGAGATTCATCAAACGACTATTCGTTTAAAGGAAGAACACAATCATACATAACTATTTAGGTACAATATTATAAAGCAATTAAATAGTAAACAGGGACTTAGTCCGTTGAAGTAATTTCAAACATTAATAGACAGTCATGTCTACCGGCTATAGCAGTCAGGATACCGTGGTGACTTCCACGTAGGCGATTGATGAGCGATGCAATCTTTTTGAGCCATAACGCAGCGAATCCATCGGTGTGAGCATCAGCAAACATTGCTGACTGCACTACAGAAACGTGGAAGCTGCAACAGTGCCCTGAACGCATTATTATACTAGATTCGCAGAGCATTGTACGCTCTCTGGGTGTAGAGACTTCCCGTGTACAGTGAGGTGCAATACGCCTTGACCAAAGTTATTTTAACTGCGTCTGTACAACAAGAGAATCTGCGTGCCAGCATATTCGCCCAAAGTGACAATGCTACCTAATGTACCATAAAGCAGAAAAGATTACCCGATCAGTCAAGTCTAAGAAGAAATCGAAGGCTAATCCAAATAAATGACAAAGAATTATCGTATTACACGTTTTTAATTCCAAAGCGTTTTCTATCCTGACCATTTCCTTCGACATTCTCTGATAAATCCTAATTAATCTGTCGACGGAGTTAATCCTCTTAGGCTAGTACTTCTAAGTTATCAAATGGCTCTTTTTGATCAACCTCTAATGGGTCGGTCCGGAAATCTCCACTATTTACAAAACGTCGTAACTCCTTATTAAAACTCTTTGGTAGCTGTTAGTATTAACTCGATTAAGATAGAAATTATTTTCATTTAGATCTTGAAAGGGTTTTGAAATGGGATACATTCGGTTATTGCGATATTTATTGGTTTTGTATCAAAGTTAAAGTAATTACGAAAGTATTTGTGTTACTCTTTTACTAAAGGACAATGCCAGGTGCTCAGTACATCTTTGATCCACTATATTAGAAGTCATGTACAAGTATGCAGTATTCAGCATCGTGTAGAGTTTAATTACCGATACCTAAAAATGTGTCCTGAAACCTGTAAAACTTGCGGTTTTTGTTTAAAACACAAAACAATAATGATAAATAACGCGAAAACAACGGAAACGCAAAGAGCGAATGAAAATAATATTGACACTGACAGCTGACAGCTGACGAGCGCTTCAAAACGTTTCGTTACACGAAAAAATCATAACTAATGATAGTAATCGTTTCTTTTATATTTTCGTGATTTCATCTATAATTATTAATAAATAAATAAATGTTATACATAACTATACTTTTGATATAATATTTTATGTATAATTATATCTTTTTTACAGTTACTTACTTTTTATTTTCATAGTTTCGTACAAGCGATGCGTATGATGTAACGCAAATAGTCATTAGACAATATGGAATACGCATTGCAAAAAAGTATTTCCGGGATTGAACCTCTTTTTTTATTAAATTATAAACCGCAAGTTTAAAAATAAAATGATTTATTATGAAAATATTCCTTATTCGTCTAAATTATTTTCATCAATTTACTTTTTTTGTAAACGATAATATGACTGGGTCAGGATTTGGCATTGTCATTTACTATTGACAATATGTTTTCGAACTTAGCGTAGACTTCTTTATGCCCAGATCATTAGACAATTTTTTATCTTTAATTCACTGCATAGTATAAAACAAAGTAGCTATCCGCCGTCTGTCTGTCCCTATGTATGCTTAGATCTTTAAAACTACGCAACGGATTTTGATGCGATTTTTTTAATTGTGATTGTTAAGGAAGGTTTATATGTATGTTACATGCATATTGCACCCGTGCCGAGCCGGGGCGGGTCGCTAGCATTATAATATAAAGCTGAAGAGTTCGTTTGTTTGAACGCCTTTATCTCCGGAACTACTGGTCTGATTTCAGTAAATATTTTTGTATTGGATAGTCCACTAATTGAGGAAGGCTTTAGCTATGAAACATTACGCTACGATAAATAGGAGCCGAGTAGAATGGGTGAAACTGCGCTGAAGTCTCTAGTACTAAAATAAGATAGAAACTGTAAATTAAAGAAAGAAGAATTACGTTTTGTCTCTATACAGCATTAATTAACGATGCATACGTTTGTGAGACACGACATTATATACAGGTATATGCTTTAAATACACCTTTGACTAAAACTACAAACGATTTCAAAAGAGAATCTACATTTATGTATTTGCGGAATTAATTCAACATTTCTACTTTTGTATGCAAAACTATGTTTTAACAGAAAACCCGAGCACTTATTCCAACGTCAAAATAACCATTTAAAATTTGAAATATTTTAACGAGCACATTTGCGTCCAATTAAGAGCGACTTGGTTGAATAAATTCTCTTCATTTTGAAAACGTTAATTAACTAGGATCATTTCTATACTAACTGGTATTGGATTCGTATGAACATCACAAAGGGTACTTTGGAGGTATATATTTGCTTATCAACGTGTTAATTGTCAACATAATTGCTTATAAGTTTCTATTGATCGTTGTTTGATGGGTAATACTACTGTTATAGACTTTACAACCTCTACAACATAAAGTTCAAAATTAGTTTATTCACATTCAAATAAAGTTATTATAAGTATTTGATGGATTGTATGTTACATTCTTTGTTCTTATAGTCTACTAGCTACTTCCACGCGATTTCACACGCTCTGCTCAGCTCCTATTGGTCGTAGCGTGATGTTTTATAGCATATAGCCATCCACGATAAACGCGCTATCCAACACAAAAAGAATTATTCAAATCAGACTTGTAGTTACGGAGATTAGCGCGTTCAAACAAAAAAAAAAACTCTTCAGCTTTATAATATTAGTATAGTTATTAATATAGATTTAGCCTGCTTAGACCATGTGAAGTTAAGTACGTTTATATAAGAAAGGTATACATAATTAATGTTAATGATATATTTGTGTATGTGAACTTGTATGTTTGTAAACGCACCCACGACACAGGAGAAAATCCTAGTGTGGGGCAAAAAAAAAATATAATAATCAAATTCAATGAAATTCACAATATAATTCAATATAAAATAGAGGATCGCTTAATGCTATATGATCCTAAATGTAGATCGTCTTATTAACTGGCATTAAAAACAGTAGGATCTCTGCTTGACCTCTATGTATGTATGTTTGTGTGCAATTATTTCACCATTGGGTGAACCGACTTTGATACAGTTTTCAGAAAAATGTTGTTTGCACCTAAGAAAAGGTGTGGCAATTAACCGACTTCAAAACGAGAGAAAGTTGAATTTGGGTATTTTAAAAGTAATTTATATTAGAATTATTACTACTGTTCTTGCCAATATCTTTAAGAGGACACCAATAGTATTATGGCTCCATCATCAATTATTTTTTCTTAATTAGTCATGATTTTCATCATCTCTTTTGACTTCTTTTATACATTGAACTGATAACCGCCACAAGAAACACAATAAATACCATTTCATACACTTTAATACTACTTCCAGAAATTCCTGTCATTCATTTTTCACTAGCCAGAAAATGGAGTCGAAAAATTATCCAATATTGGAAAATACTGATAGTAGCTTACCGTATCATAAAAATAGAGGTCATAAATAAGAAAATCGATTTGTGGAAATGGCTTTTATCTCTAATATTTTAGTACACAGACGTGCCTTTTATGGCCAAGGAGCTATATATGTGAAGCCGTATCGAACTATTCTTAGAGATAAAACCTGTTTTAAACATTTCGTTACTTGGAAAATCACTTTTTCTTGTATCGATAGAATCAAAATTTATCTTAATTGGAGCAAAGTTAATGATATATTTGATTTATTATCTTAAACACAATCTTCTAGAAGATTTGTTTTCCTTAATCATAGTTGGTTTTTCTTTACAGTGTAGTTTAAATACGTGGAACAACCAATACCCAGGGCTTCTATATAGCACAATTTACACATAAAAAAGTATAGGAATTAAGATTCGTAATTTAAAGGTCACAGTTTTCAAAATCTTACAAAGGAAATTAAAATCCAGGCATTTCTAAGTCCCGTAATGATCTTTCGAGTCCTTTGGCAAAGATGGAATGGGTCTATCCAGATGGCGGAGTAGTTAATAGCTCAAAGTTTTGACATAAAATTTCTCTTTCACAGTCGTCAATGCGAAGCGGGGCGCTAGCGGCAATGGAGGCCGAGCCTGACCTCAGCACCTTCGAAAACAAATCAGGGCTGGCTGAGGACATGAAGTTCCTCGCCTCCATGCCCGAACTCTGTGACGTCACCTTCTTGGTTGGGGACACCAGGGAGCCGGTATGTGCTGTTAAAGCCGTACTGGCAGCCCGGAGCAGGTTTGTCTCTTTCATATTCTTTCTCTTTTACTCTTATTCCAAGGCTGGTAATTTTTATGGGATTGGAAGGCAAACGAAGAGACGCATCATTTGATGGCAAGTAACCGGTTCCACCCATGAAGATGCGGAACATCAGATAAGTGCAAAGGCTTTATCAGCGCTTTGATGGTTCAGAATTTGAAAATTGAGGACTTGAGAATTGAGGATGGGAGGATTTGACTTGTGAATTGATTGATTGAATTTGTCAGCTTTTCCATTCTTATTTTTCATCTATTAAACATACATATTATTAACATGTTATTAGATTTTCTACAGTTAGTGAATATTATAATAATTGTCTTTTCATTTGCAATTTGTATCTTTCTTTATAATCTTCCATTATTGTCAATTTCGCACCAAAAGGTCTCCGTTTGCTTGAACAAAAATAAAATGTCCCATTTCCAATTTTAATTTGACTGTCTCCTCATAATTAATTAAACTGTATCACGCTCAAATTTTAATAAAAGCTCTTAAAGTAGATTTCATTTGATTTCAACGTTAAAAAAACGGTAGGTAATTCACTAACATGAAATTAATAAAATGGATCTTGATGATAATTTCCACTTCTTGTGATTAAGGAAAATTAATTAGGAAGTTAAGTAAGATAGCGTGGGTGGTACACTAAACAAAATTATTTAAATTAAGTACTACAACCATCTTGAAGAAAGTCATCCTTTTAAAGTATAAGTTTAAGTATTTTTTGTAAAAATCATTTCTAAATAGAATTCAGACATTGTCAAACTTTAACATAAAACAATTTAAGAGTATCTATGAAAAATATTTTGATACTTTTCCACATCTGAGTATATAATATGCTTTAAAAAAATATAATAATACTTTGTCTCTTTCCGTACGCAATAATTTCAGGACCACACAGCAAAGGCTAGCTAGCATACCTTTAAATAAAAAATGCTCAGAATGTAACTCGAACGAAAAATGTGTTTGATGAATACTTGTCATAACTGACATAACTCGTAAGTTTTTCTTTGCGACCCACGTGACCACAATGCAAAAGCATATCTGCTGACAAGACATTAATGAAGTTTAAAACTCGTAAATAACATTACAGTCTAGTAAATTGGTCGAATAATAGACTTTTTTTAAAAATTATGCCTCATTCACACGAGGCAAATTCCTTGCCTGTTGCAAACAATAGGAATGATGACAGGGTATGAAAATTAAAATCTGATTAGTCCGTCACTAAGTGGAAAGATTTGAAGGAGGCTGATACCAAATTGGTTGAGAAAGGCTTGAGATGATGAATTAGTCCGTCAGTTAGGTAATGAAAAAATTATAGACACGTATTTTTTTTATTTATAATAAAATGATACTTAGATATAACGAATCAAAGTTTAATAATAAATACTGTGTATAAAAATATATAATAAACACAAAATATCTACATACATAAATAACTTCATATATATAATTATAATATAATATAAATTGACGAAGATATAAATTAAAGAAGACACGAACTCAGCGTTGTAGCGCCTTTAAATAGGCCTCACGAACACTACGTTTAAAAGCCATTTTGTTTGGAGCCATTTTTATACTATGGGGTAGTGTATTCCATAATTTAATTACACTAACTCTGAAGGAGTTAGAAACGAAGGAAGTGTGGTGAGACGGGATCTCTAGAAGCAAACTTTCAGCTGAACGGAGATTTCGGCTGTGAGAGCTGCCCAAAATCTGAAAGCCAGATTTATTCAAGTCTACATTACAATTCAGTTTTACCTGAACATCACTTCATTGTTTTCATGGATGAAAAGTTCAATGTATGTACGGCTCTGTATGAGTGTCCTGAATGTCGAACGGTGTTTAATTAAAACCCATCCGATGCAAGCACACAATGTTTTTCCTTTTTTGTAGGCTTTCCGTGCGTGTCATCCACATCATGTCCAGTTAACTTTTAAAATGGCACAGATTGAATAATATAAAATCTACTATATATATAAAAATAAGTCGCGTTTTCCTTCCTGACGCTATAACTCCAGAACGCATGAACCGATTTCCACGGTTTTTCATACGTTGGAAAGGTCTCGGGTTGCGTGAGGTTTATAAAATATAATACAAAAAAAATTGTTCAGCTTTACATAAAACGAAGCCAATTGGTGGCGAAACGGAGTTATAAAATAAAAAAGAAACACGTTAAAGACGTTGTTACTGAAACATTTATTTGTCAACTCAACTGATGTATGAATGTACATGGGTGCAAACCAAGGCCATTCTTTTTATATTAAAATAACCATGCATAATTTAACCCTCGGAAATATTTAAACATCAATTTTGTTAACATTCAATAAAGATAACATATCATCATAACATCACGCCTTTTATCCCTTAAGGGATTAATAGAGGTGCACATTGCAGCACTTAATGCCACTGTACGATGTAGCACCCACTTTTCAGTGTTTTTTCAATTTCACTGAGAATTTTAAAATCCCAGTAGTACCTTGCCCAACCTAGGAATCGAACTCGAGGCCCCTTGCCCGGCTGTCGCACTTGCGGCCACTCGGCCAGCGACGCATTCAATAAACTATATAATTTTTGTTACCAGGGTATTCCAAAAGATGCTTTACCAGGCTCCAAGCCCCCAACGCAAGAAGGAACCGGCTCCAAGGGAGAATAAACTGCGACTCTTCTTAAAAAGATCTTCAGAACCACTTCTTAATCTCCAGAACGCTGCTCAACAGGTAAAAAAAAATAGTCAAATTATACTAATTGGTATTGGATTGCAACGGAATGTTAACCTCCCTAATTGGCGACCTTTAACAAAATCACCATTATCAATCGCCTTTACTTTTAACCCAAATATAAAAGCCCTGATATCCATTGTCAATAAGTTGCCTACCGGTCCATATTATTTATTTCATTTTATATTATTAACAGATTTAAACAATGAAAATGGCTGTGTTATGTTCTTTTTACTCAATATGGAGTTTTAAATATTTCCAAAAGTCTTTGAGAAAAATATATCTGCACTGGAAATCTGCTGCACAAAGAGAAGCCATTCAAACTCTCAGTCCATCTTTATGTCCATATTTTGAACGAGAAATATTTTTGTATTCTCTTTTCAAAAGGTCTCTCTTTACTCGAGCGAAACTAACTTAATAAAATAAAATCACGAATGCGGAAAAGTTTTGTGAAAAGATAAATCCCTTGCACTACCATATTTTGTATATTATTCTACACGACAGTTGAGTACATTAAAAAGGGATGTTTCAACAAATTGCAGAGTGGCATGAATCATATTGAATGTTAACGTTGAATTTTTACTGTGTCCGCTACAGAGGTCAACTTTCGCGCAGCAATTGGCACCAATACAAGAGGTAAAAACAAAATTAACGGTGTTTTAGGGGTCTCACTTTTAATATCGATTTCAGTACTCGGTGTTCATATTGTACAAATTTTTCACCTTTCAGTACACAAAGTAGATAGGACTGAATACGTCTGACTAAATTGAATCTTTTTCAAATAAAGTTTTATTTTACTTATTCGGTTATTGCGTCACAGTTGTTGTTATGCATGATACTGTTGAATTTTTCTTATTAATATTTAACAAGGTGAGTCAATTGATGTTGTTGATTCTTTATTTTATTTATACCACCGTTTCTGTTTTCGATCCGATTGTAGCTTCAAGCATGTTTGAAGTTTTAATTTTCTTGTCACAGAATCGATTCTTTTCTTATTTATTATTTGATGTTGTTCCACTGTTTACCGATTAATTGCCTTATAAATATTTATACTTTTTTACACCAAGTTAAACATTTTTCAATTTACTTTTCACTAGAACCACAAGATTGACAAGAATAAAATCTTATTAAACGTTCAACGCGTATTCGATTATGCAAAACACCATCTCTTGTGCCTTTTAAATTGCTTTCAGTTCAGTTCATGAATGATTTTATGAGGCATTGAATTGTAAATTGTAAATAAAAGCACTATGAATTATATTTATGAGTTATATTGAACATGTGGTTCAAATTACTGATTAATTCCGTGTTTTGTTCCAATATATCAAATGTCATTTTACTGTCTTGTAGTTCATGCGAATTTAAACTTGTCGACTAAAAGAATAAACTCAAACAGTAGCTTTTGGTACAAAACACTGACGACAATTATTTCTTATATCGTCAATTCATTCTTTTTTATTTGTGACAGCCATCTTCGCAGCAACATCAAACTTTGATCATTGAAGAGTTTGAGCCTGACGTATTTCGTCAACTGATCGAGTACATTCACACTGGATGCGTGACTCTCCAACCAAGAACACTGCTTGGTAAGTTACCCAAATCTGTTCGACCCTTCGGAAAATTGAATTTGATTAAGCTGCCATCAAATATTTGTAAAGGGTGAAGTGTGAGAAAATATTTGAACTACGAACAGTCGATCAAAGGAGAGAGCAAATCGTTTATCACGAAATATCGATGTTTATTGAGAATTTGAATTTGAAATTACTTACTTTGACATGTTTACGAATTGTGTTTTAGAAATCATTAATTTAAACGACGCCATTTTATGTGGTCTAATAAAATGTAAAACGGCTTTAAATTTGTTAGTTAATAACTATAATAACCTAATTTATATATATAATTTATAATATAGTATATTATATAATAAACCTAATTTGTGTATAATATATAAATTAGGTTATTTACAACATATCTGTGTCGTGGTGGCCTGGAGGTTTAAGACGCTCGCTTCTCATGCATGAGGGTGCGGGTTCGAAACCTACCAACGGCAAGTACCAATGTGACTTTTTCTGAGTTATATGTACTTTCTAAGATTATTTAGACACCACTGACAAACGGTGAAGGAAAAACATCGTGAGGAAACCTGGACTTATAATTTCTAATTATAAGTTTGAAATCGCCAACCCGCATTGAGCAAGCGTGGTGATTAACGCTCTAACCTTCTCCGTATGAGAAGAGGCTTTGCTCAGCAGTGGGCATTTATAGGCTGTTGATGATGATGATGACAACATATCTTTAACCTCTATGAAGGTCTATCTCCTCTTGAATTATTCTAACGCAAAATGTAAGTTGCAGATTTACTCGATTCAATAATCTTGAACCAGATCTAAAAATAAACGAAATCCGAGGATCGATATGAAAAAAAAAATCGAGAGCTCGATTCAATTTCCGATTTAACAACAATGAGTGAAGTGAAGCGTAACAGAAGAGAGAATTTATTACGAATCGGAAAAATCGATTCCTGTATTAAAGCTTCAGCTAGAAAGAAAATCAAGTTTAACATTGGCGTAAATTGAATTTTTATTAGTTTCAAATGCTGAATACTAATGAGGGCGGGCTATCGCTTTTGTTCAGCAGATCTAGTCTGAACTTTTCGTGTTTTCGTTTGTTTTTTTTTTATTGCATAAGCCGGTAAACGAGCAGACGGATCCCCTGATGGTAGGCAATCGGTGTCGCCCATGGACACCTGGAACACCAGAGGCGTTATAAGTGTGTTACCGGCCTTTTGGGGATTAGGAGTTTGAGGATCGTTGGGGATTCAGGGGAGATTAGGGAAGGGGAGGGTAATCGGGCCACCGGTAACCTCACTCACACTTTCAATATACAATTAGTTAGTGTTACACTATTGATCCCTCGATTTTCGACGACTGTAATGATTGGACAAAACCCCTTGCTAAATTATTGCTTCTGGTGTTTGAAGAAATATTAGCCTCCATTGCGTTCATCGACTTTGTTCTCTATATATATGTCTACTAGCACTTGTACCACAAAATCCCTGCCCTACATACTTATGAGACAAAATTTGCTAGGTTTTGGTCACTTTGAAGGGTGCAATTTTCGCATCACTGAAATGTTTGCTCAAAGTTTGGGGTCTCGTGTAATGTACGTACCTTTGTGTCTAATTAGTCAGACTTTCTTTTAACTTATTTGGTTTTGAGTTTCCATCCTTGCTAATTAAACGAGACGACCAATGCTTATGTATTAATTAGGATCGTGTACTGTAAATTCTATTTTTAAAAACCAGAGTTGCAAACGCTCCTTATTTGATTATTCTTTATTTGAATACACAAGATATTGACTTATGTATTTCACACTGCTTTGTAAAGTCATACCCACTTATTTACATTGATGCATCTTCCATTTTCCTTTTCAAAAAGAAAATAATATTGTGGAAGACTCAAAGGAGAAAATATAAAATGTTGCCTGAAGTATCATCTAAGCCAATTATAAAGTTTTAATGCAGTCACTGAGTTAATTAAACTACCGCTGTTAGTTACCTCAGTTATTGGAGTGAGATGATGCTGTAAGTACATTGGTTTGCCGTTAACTTGAAGGAAATTCTAGCTCGAGTTTGTTTTAAATGTTAACGCGATCGACAGGTTTATGACGTTCGGCGATCTGATTGGCCTGCTCCAAGTTAACCAACCAATTAGAGGGCTAGACGCGAGCACGTTTCGATTGCGTCAATCTAAAACAAACTTGCACTAGAGGTAGACATTTCAAATCGTAGTTAGGTAATCGAAAATACAAGAACATATGTCTCACTGGCTTACCAATTATTTCAACTTTGACCAAACAAGTCATGTATCGAGTGGTACCCAATTAAAATGTATGATAGCTTTGTTGAATGTACATACGGCAATAGATCAGATTATATATAACCAATTTATCATGGTCTCGCTTTTATATGATCTTTCTGCTCATTGAACGGTCAGATTATACTGGATTTGCATAGTTTGATGTGATGATGTGTATACCTATGGTCCTGGCACATTTCAATTTAAAACTTTCCATCCCTTGTCAGTTTAAATTGAATTTTGAACCCTTTTGTAAAAATATAAAGTTGATATTAATATTTTCACTCCTTCATATGACGCTTGCTAAAAGCGAACGTAATTCGAAGGCAATGTAGGAATTATAAATATGCTTTAGTGTTCCTTTTCCTGCCTAAATAATAATAAAATGACTTTTATTTGAGTAGCTTTTACTGAATATTTACAACCCAACTAAGATCGAGCTTTATATCTAGCTAAACACTAAACACTAATTAATACTGCGGCTTGTGGTATATACTGTAATATCGTCTCTCTTCCAAATGCAATTAAGTCTACTTTGCTAAACAGATGCCTGGTAGTTTCCAACCGGTGTTTGTGACAGCCCCATAATGTAACTTCATTTGCTACCGCAACCGGGACGTAAATTCCATTATAACGTACACTCCCCCCCTAAATTTGATTTATTAAGAGATACATAATATTCTAGATGCTTGTATGTACAAACTATGTTAGGAATTCTATTATAGATGCGTTTGCGTAAAGATGCTCTGTAAATGGATTACAGTGTTGAAGTGTGTGTTAAAAGCTTGAGTGCATTAGTGTTCTATTAATATTGATGTGACATTTTATAATTAGGGTCCGTACATTCTCATATTCTTTACCTGCAAAGTCTATTTAACCTCTTGACTGCTGGTTTATGTAAAAGACACAATAGAAAATATGTTGTGTCTCGCATGGGTCTGTGTTCTGTTATGAATAAGGCCTTATTGTAAATTACAATCTAATCAATCCTTACATTGTTGATATCAAAGCCAAATACATGTAAATTGCAATTAAAGCAATCTGTATATCCTATGGCACTTACACGCGGAAGCATATTAGTCGACTAAGATATAACCCCCACCACAGGCCATGTAGGATAAAATATACGTCTTGATTACTGTATAGGGTCTCTTCAGAAAAAGTTGTTCAACTACTAACACTGTTCTATATCACACAATAATTATTGTAAATCAAAAGTTGTGAAGGGTAAATTAAAGAAATGAGTAGGTACTTGTGGCGTCATTTCCAAAAGGGACTCCCGGAGCGCCATCCTAGCAGTTCCGACACACTAGCGGTTGATCGCCTAGGCGGTTTGGTGGTTGTCATAGTGGTTATATCGCGATTCCTAGCAGCCGGCTGACCCCGCGGTCAACCGGTAGTACGTATGGGGGCTTAGTAACGAACCAATATCGATTCCAGAATGGAAATATTGAGAGAAAGTCCTCAAACATCACAGCCCTCGACCAATAAATTCCAATAAAATAGAATTACCAATAAAGTAGACAGGAATCTAATAACTTTTCTTTCTTTTGAGCATCAGACAAAAATGTATACTGTAATATAGAGCCGAACGCAATAAAGTCGAAAGAGCTTTCATGTGTTCTCGGTATTAATATTGGCTCTGAACGTAGTGGTTACTTTATTGTAGTCTTATAATAATGGCCTTTTAACATACCAAGGCGAACTAAGATTCAGTTTTGCTATAGGAATTTTATACATACATACATACATAACTTCACGCCTGTCTCCCATGGGGGTAGGCAGAGACTTTGGAACGCCAATTACTATGATTCCTACATACCTCTTTCGCTTCATCAACAGTCAGCAATCTTTTATGCATGCTCGTCAGTTAATTTGGCCTTTCTTTAATATATCGCCAATCTGGTACGTGCGTCTAGGGCGCCCTCTACCGACGGCCCCATTCATATCCGCAATTTTATAACCTACATAAATGCTTAATATTACATACATAGCTGAAGAGTTTTGTTTATTCGTTTCAACGCGGGAATCTTCGAAACCACTGATTCAAATTAAATAAATATTTTGTATTGGAAATTCCATTTATTGAGGAACCGTCGCGCTTCTATCAATAGAAGCTAAGTGGCGAGCGAAACCGCGCGGGAATGGCTCATATAATATCTTATATTTTTATTATAAACCGCTCTCGGACGCAGTTTAATGAAGTATAAATTAACATGATTTAAACCATGAGTGGTTTACTAATAAGAAAATATACTTTATAGGTTAGCTAAGTAGGTTAACAAAGTATTACCGACTAAGTCTAAGCTATAAGTACTAGTGGTCCAGAGGTAATTTGCCCACTTCTCTTCCGCGATATGATATTTCAACGTGACCTTATTTACTAATTGTGCGTGCCTTGCCTTTTATCTGGGGTAAGCAGAGGTACTGTACAATAAAACACCCACTTTTCATTATTTATGTTATGAGTCGCATGTAATAGGGGGTGAGCCTATTGCCATATATCGGGCACAATTCCAGACTCCGTGGTACTACTGAGATTTATGTTTATTTTTTTTTTAAATCCCAGTAATACTTTACTCGACTCGTGAAATGAACCCGAGGCCCCATGCTCAGCAGTCGCACTTGCGACCACTCAGCCAACAAGGCAGTCGGGCGTGTATTGAATACTTAAAATTATTATACCTCTATAACAGGTTCATTGACCGTAGAATCTTTATGGTCATCTTACAGAACCGGTGACAGTTCAATGCTGTCTCATAAGCCTCTTTTAAATACATAATATACTTTCCATAATCGCCACGCTTGGCTTTGATTAGGGATCGTAGTTAAAGCTACAGCTTTACCTTTAACTAGTGGTGGTATTTTGTGTTCTACGTAACACACGGCTTCAATAGGTCGCCTGTCGTGGTGGCCCGGAGGTTAAGACGGGTGTCTTCTCATGCATGAGGGTTCCAAATCTACCGATAGCAAGTACCAATGTGACTTTTTCCGAGTCATATATACTTTGTGAGATTATTTAGATACTACTGACAAACGGTGAAGAAAAACATCGTGAGGAAACCTGGGCTAATCATTTCTAATTATAAGTTTGAAATCGCAAACCTGCAATGAGCAAGCGAGATGATTAATGCTCAAACCTTTTCCCTGTAAGAAGAGGCTTTGCTCAGCAGTGGGCACTTATAGATGATGATATACACGGATTCGTTATGGTTGCCCTGAACTTTCATTCCATTCGCAAACAGTTCATGCCAAAATAGTGTTGGCAAAGTAATGAGTATCGTGATGAAATGTTTATGACAGTCTAACTCAGTATTATGTCACTCCCGAATTTCATACGCCCCAAATATTTTCATTGATGAATATTAAGAGGTCGTTGAATTCTAATAGGGTGGTTACTTTAATATGAGGACTGTTCAGTTGGCGCAGTGACTAGATGCTGTGGAAAGTGGGTTCCTGCACGAAGAAAATATTTGTGTAGCCCAAAATTGTTGATCTCGACCTGGGTGTGATCTGACACTATAGAAAAGCCGTAGGAAAAACCGACGATTTTTTTAAATGAATAAAAATGTGTAAAGACAAATATGTGAACAAACCAAACTTCCCTAATATTTTTTTCTGTCTTTGTTTTGCAGAATATTGTGTCGACAGAACCTACCTAATGATCTTATAAACAAATAATATCAAAACGCGTTTCTCCTGATTCGCAAATCCATCACATCACATCTTTTCCTCGTGTAAAGTAACCTGATGCCAAAATCAAGGCCGTTACCATGGCAACAAAGTAAATAACAAAGTATTCACACAAAATCAGTGAAAGTAATCATGAGCAAAGATAATGCTCGGCTTATCGTACAGTTGTTTCGATATTTTCTAATCATTAACTTGAAAGGTCAGTAGTCGATAGTAAAATTAATAACAATATGAGTTTATTACACGGAACGGATTCATAAGGTAGATAAGATATTATTGAAGTATTGCGAAAGCCTACTGTTTATATGGAGTTGTAATATTTTTATTTCTAACTAGATTCTGCTAACGGCTTCGCTCGCTGTCCCGTGGAATAAAAGGTAGCATATGTGTTATTTCAGACTATAAACCACCCCACCACCCCTAACACCACCAAACCAGACCCTTGTTCCAAATTTCATCGTTCCCTTCAGCCGTTTCGTCGTGATTAAGTTACAGACACACACAAACTAACAAATTTTCACAACATTTTATTTTCATCAACAGCCTATAAAATGCCCACTGCAGAGTAAAGCCTCTTCTCACACGGAGAAGGTTTTAGCATTAATCACCATGCTTGCTCTATGCGGGTTGACGATTTTAAACTTATAATTAGGAATTATAAGCCCAGGTTTCCTCACGATGTTTTTCCTTCACCGTTTGCCAGTGGTGTCTAAATAATCTTAGAAAGTACATATACCTCGGAAAAAGTTATATTGGTACTTGCCGTTTGTAGGTTTCGAACCTGCATCCTCATGCATGAGAAGTGGGCGTCTTAAACCTCCGGGCCACCAAGACGCATTCTATATTAGTAACATATAATTATTAAACATGACATTTATTGTTTTAACATGACATTAAATCAAACAAAACGACCTCTCCCCTACTAATTTTACATTTAGCTGTGTCCGTCATGGTCTATTATACTACTATTGTATTTCCTAACCACCTGTGTGTCTACATTATGGATACAATAAATACTTGATTACTTGATTATGTTTTTAGAAATAAGTACTGGAAATATCCATTTTTAATTGTTATTTCGAGTTATAAAAGGTGTTATTTTTGTCATTTTATAGAAATTCAAATACAACGGAGTAGTGAATTTCCAATATTCTATATTTAGAGGTAGATTGGAGGTCTTGAATGTACAACACCCACGGGTTTATTTGTTCTCCACTTCGCTATGGTGTTTGCTTTTGTTTATCACATTACAAGACAATGCTCTATAGAATATTGTCCTATAAATACTATCTATTTACTTCACGTAAACTGTATACTGTAAATTCTAAATGCTAAATTTCTATTCTTATTCTGTAATCGTGTCAGTAAAATCGCTTATTGATTGATAGTTATGTATTTGTCGATGTCATATTAATAATAATAAATAATAAAATAAAAACTTCTACAATCAATCTTACGCTTGGGTCTCCTTTTAAGTATGAAAAATACCTGTGCTAGGAGGCCCCGCTCCTCAAAACTAGTAAATATTGAACAAACGTTTGTATGATAGATTAAACAAGTTCAGGCTTAATCAGTCATGATATTAATATGACATAATTCGTGGCTGGCCACGAATTATAACTTCTCTGGGGTTATAAAATATCCATAGATGAAGCTTAAGACTTGCCATCACGAGAAAGAGTCAATAAAATCGCTCTCAGTACAAGACATCGACTAAGAGAAAATGTTACAATTTTCGTTCGAATTCTCTTCATAACTCGTGAACAAGGATCTCTCTTTAATCATCGGAGTTTCGAACTTTATTTTCAATATTGGATGCTTAAGAGATTCTTAGCATTGAAATATCTTATAAATAAGTATTTTCCAGCTGCGAAAATTATATATTCCTTTATATTAGATAGATAAGTAGACTAAGTTATTTTGTTTAAGTTGTAAATACATTCGTTATGTAGAAGCACGATGGGATTGACATCGTCACAAAATGTGCACAAAAATCCCTTACAATAAATGAGATTAAAAAAAAAAAAAAAAACGTATTTTCCATCATATACATAATAATTTAATTAAGCTAACGGTAAACAACGTGCGGTTTCTAAAACGAGGTATTGGCATATACGTAGGTACTTGAATTTAATTAGAAGGTTTAGTAAATATATTATATAATAATCACTGCCTCGTTGGCAAGGGGTTTCGGGTTCGATTTTCGTGTCGGGTAAAGTTGATTAAAAAAAAACTCAGTTGCACGCAGTCTGGAATTGTGCCTGGTATAATTATGGCAACAGACTCACCCCTTATTACATGGGGCTCAAGTGGATGTTAGATTGTACAGTGGCATTTAATGTCACAATGTGCACCTCTACCTACCCCTTCGGTGATAAAAAGCGTGATGTTATGTTATATTATATGATTTATGCAGACCATATTTGATATTATTTAAAAATTCGTATACACGCCTAAATATAACTCGGAACGCAATGCGCCTCGAAGGTCCATCAGACCACCACAGAGAAGTCATTGAATGATGTCCTCCCCCCAAGAAATAATCCGTAATTATAAAATATGTAAAATAATACACATTTTCAAATTATTTCATTACCTGCGTAAACTTTAACTTTATTTATATAAAGCTAAGGAGTTTGTTTGTGTGAACGTGTATCTAAGTAACTACTGGACCGATTTGAAAAACTGTTTTTGTATTGAATAGACCATTTATCGAATAAGGCAATAGGTTATAAAATATTACACTACACTCAATAGGCGCCGATCAGAGCGGGTGACAAGGAATCTTATAAAACTTACACCAACGTAATTATTATAAACAACCTATATACTTCACGCCTACAACGACACTCCTGTATCTAAAAATAACTTGTAATAAAACTTTGTCGCCCACGCACAATGAGGCAACTTGCGTAGTATTACGTATTTTTAGTGAATTACTCTCAACATTTACGCGTTTCGCATTTCAAAATTCATTGGAAAAAGTAATTTTACCTCTTATTTACTCTTTCTGTTAAAATGCGTAGGTATTTTTTTTTTTTTTAAGGGGGGAAAATCATCGAATGACTTCTCCCGCCTGGGTGAGGCGGGAGGGAGTGTCAGACTCTTACTGACTAAAAACCACCCCGTTCCTTCTCCTGCACGTCGAGCCGGAGCCCCGGTTACCCGTTAGGTTCTCCGCGACAAAATGCGTAGGTATACGTACTTACTAAAAGTTCGTAAGCTATTATGAGTAGCGTTAGTATTTGTACGTCAAATTCGAACATTAAAAGGACCAGTAAAATATAATTATGTTCGATGAGTTTTCAAATAATGTTTTAGATTTTCAAATTAGGAAGTCGTATCTAATGAATAAAGTAGGATCCATAGTGTTGTATATCATTTTGAGTTGAGTGAAACGCCATCATTGTATAAAGGACTCTGTTAATAAAGATATAGCTATTAAAATATTATGTTTCGGTTAATCCTGAGGTACAGGTTTCAAACCTAGTTCAGGCACATAGCATGTCATAGCAATAATAATATAGAATTAAGACATACGTATGAAATTTCTGTTTATATTTTTTAAATAAATTATTTATTATTATATAGCTTTTGGACAGTATATATTAATAAGTTAAAATATTGTGCATAAAGTATTTTTCGTATCATAGTTATGAATTATTTTTTATATTTATTTTAAAAGAAAATTAAGGTATACAATATTTTGTCTACTTTGTCTCTGTATATCCAATTTTCTATTAGTAATAATGAATTGACGAGATTTTCACTAAGATGCCTACTTAAGGTCTTGTTTAATAACCAATTGGTTACTTTCCTTAACTCGTCGAGTACCGGTTTTGTAGACACAATTATAGAACAATAGGTTGCGGTCACCGGTGACCGCTTGGTGTTTGACAGTTTAATAAAACATAAATTATTCGACTGTTCAATACACATATAGGCTCACCCCCTATTACATGGGACTCATAACAACTAGTGAAAAGTGGGTGTTACATTGTACTGTGGTAGAATGTGCACCTCTGCCTACCCCTTCGGGGATAAAAGGCGTGATGTTATGTATGTATGTATGTTCAATACAATAAAAAAAATTCTTATTAGCATACTCTTCACTCGAAAACCTTGCAAGTAAGCCTAATTTAATGTGCCCACACAGTACTGTTTGCTTTGTTTGAAAAATAATCTCTCAGAATGACCGTTTTGGTCATCATCAAAAGCCTATAAGTGCCCACTGCAAAGCCTTTTCTCACACGGAGAAGATTTGAGCTTATTGCGGGTTTTAATCACCACGCTTGCTCATTGCGGGTTGGCGATTTCAAACTTATAATTAGAAATTGTACGCCCTGGTTATGATGCAGGTTATGATGTTTTCCTTTACCATTTGTATGTGGTGTCTAACTGACCGTTATAACATGTAAACTGAGTAAGGTTAATAGCGGTTATTAAGAAATATTTTCAAAATATCTTTTCATCTCCTCAAAATGCCTTCTCAATTCCAGGAGTAATGAATGCTGCTGACTATTACGGCCTGGATGAGCTACGGC
The DNA here is from genome assembly GCA_038387885.1 of Spodoptera picta. NCBI lineage: Eukaryota > Metazoa > Arthropoda > Insecta > Lepidoptera > Noctuidae > Spodoptera > Spodoptera picta. Next base: position 690,134 of record JAZHFQ010000374.1, read on the forward strand.
GCGCATGCGCGGGTTTCGTACAATGCTGCATCACCGTTGACACCGTTTGCGCCCTGCTTGCTTCAGCTGAGAGATACATACAGTACAAGTGTACCAAGTCACTTGTACAGAAGGTACGTAGTCTTTTCGTGTTCTATTGAATAAAAAAAGTAAGAGACTTCAAGCAGTTGGGTTTTAAGTTGCAATTTAAAAGGAGAGAAAGAGGCTCTCTGCCAAATGTCGCATAGATGGTACTTCATATATTCTCCTGTGTTGTTATATGTTGCATCAAGTATTTTAATTCACTAAAATGATTAACTAGTAAGTACTAGTAAGTGTGGGAGAACCATGCTTCGGCACGAATGGGCCGTCTCTACCGGAGTGATACCACGGCCTCACAGAAAACCGACGTGAAGCAACGCTTGCGTTGTGTTTCGTCGTGTGAGTGAGGTTACAGGAGGCCCAATTACCCTCCCCTTCCCCAATCTCCCTAATTCCTGAATCCCCAACGATCCTCAAACTCCTAATCCTCAAAAGGCCGGTAACGCACTTGTAACGCCTCTGGTGTTCCAGTTCTCCATGGGCGACGCCGATTACATACCATCAGGTGATCCGTCTGCTCATTTACCGGCTTATGCCATAAAAAAGTAAAAATTCGTAAAATGAATTATAACTAGGTACATGTTGATGTTTGCGCCAACTGACTTTATAAACCGTTCCAGCAACCGCCTCTAGTACCCTCTTCGGTGTTTATTTGATTTTTAAGAATGCAATAGATTTGTATATTGTCTATTTGCCAGGGACTGAGTATAAGCGCTCTCTGATAAACCTGAACCTTTTAAACTGATAGGATTTACAGTTCAGCAGCGAATTGCTCCATGCTATTGTTAATGATGCATTGTAATAATATATTTTTGATTGAAAAGGAGTTCTGGTTTGATAAATGACCTCAAAATGTGGGTATTCAGTTTGTAGATTTTGAATCTTGCTACATATTGAACTAAATGTTTCAGGTATTGGAATTTGTAGACGAGCATGGTAATGAAGTGCTGAATCTCGGATCTTTCACGCTGCTGCCCCAACACGTGGTGAGGCTGATACTGGCGCGAGATGAACTGAGAGCTGATGAATTTACTAAATTCCAGGTATAGTTGGTCGTTAATTTTTTTTTTATTTCAATACAACATTGGCATCTATTTTGGTTTGAAGGATCACAAAGTTACCATAAATCTTTCGATATTTTTTTACTCGCTACTTTCCCCAATGTTCAAGCTCAAAAGAGAGCTCTAAGTATTTATTCAGGAGTATTTGATTTAAGATCCGATTTGGTTTAGATATTAACCATGCTAACATAACGGACTGATATTCATGTGAGTTCGAATTTCTACGTCGTTTTTCTTTTGCCGCGGATGAAATTTGATTCCTACACTTTTACTCCCACGTGGGAGACGAGACATCTGGGTGGTTTTTAGTCAGTACGATTCTTTTCTTCGTCTTCGTCATGTAAGAAAGCGGCATGAGGATTCTACATATTAAGTTAAAAAAATGTTCAACTAAAAGGTTAATATTTTATTCAAACATCGACTGTGCACAGATTTTTCTATACAATACGCTAAAGAAGGAAATAAAATACACATATGAAAATATAATAACAGTGATAATTAACAATTTATTAAGTGCAAAATGGCTAATGCTCTGTTGAAGGTCGGGCACAATAGCTTGATTCCACGGACATAGATTATTATCAAAGTGACGAACTACTTATGAATTAACATAATTATTATTTTTAGAACCATGTTATTTAATTCCAGGCTGCTTTAATGTGGAGCAAAAAGTATTGCGACACCAACCAGAACATGAATTTGAAAGAAGTGATTGGAAACTTTTTGGAGTACATCCAGTTCCACAAGATCCCCGCTAACGTGCTGATGAGAGAAGTTCACCCCCTCGGCCTGGTACCATACTCCATCATAATGAACGCGCTGGCATACCAGGTGCTGTTACGAAACATCTTTAATTATTTATTCAAAATTGGTTTAATGTGCTCACCTTGGCAGCAGAGAGTCTAATTCTTCTATTACTCTATACTTTTGCTTGATACTGTCGTACTTAGTTTTTTAATGTTTTAGTTATAGAGACTATAGCAGTTAATACCTACTATTATACATTATACCTCTAGAAGTAGTGTATAAGAGTAAAATAGATAAAAATTGGGCAGTTTTCTCGGATAAATATAATAATTATTTTCATACATATTTTTAGATTTTTTCTCGCAAATTTTTAAGACTTTGCTCAGACAACATTCTTATCTTACGGACTTCATGGAAACGTATCGTTTTTGACATTTTAAAACTATATCACTAAAGATATCTCTTTGTAATTTTGTTAAAGCCTAACCTTAGTTTAATCTTTTTATGTATTAAATGTGTATAATCTATCTTTCTTTATGCAAAATTCTATGCCTTCAGTAGTAGTGCAATGAATAGAGCGCTGAAACCGCTGTTGTTGCAGGCAGACCCGGCCAGCGTAGATCCAGGCAAACTCTCTCCAGCGCGAGTCCGACGCGCTGGTCGCTCCATGTCCGTGCAGTCTTCGCTCGATCCTTATGGATCCAACACCACCCTCTCCTCCACCGGCTCGAGCGATGTTCCGTCGTCAGACTCTCGGCACAACTAACGCGAGGGGAACCTCCCCCGTCCTCCTCCCGAACCCACCCCTGGCCCTTCCTCAGCTCCTGTTGTACCCATTTCCATACCCCCAACGGACAAGCCTCCGGAGAAACTCGGACTTTTCTCCTCTATCAAGCGTGCAGCTAGTAAGAAGTTCGGTGATCGACGCTCTCCTACACCAAAAACAAGGGAGCCCCGATCAAAGTCAGATTCCATTAAGCACGCCGCTCTGACAAGACAAGTCTCCGAAACGGTGGGAGCGTCAGGAGACCCTACGTTTGAGCGCTGTAGGCCGAGGAAGCGTGACAGTGAAACAGAGTTTCCCGTCCGCAAGTCCACTTCAGAGTTATCTGAGAGTTTTCCGTTTGTGAGGCGTGCTCTAGCTGAGATAGAAAATGGACTTAACTATTTTAGAAGGTCTATTGCGTCAGATACTTCTGAACCGAAGCCTCCATTATTAAGGACTGAGCCAGTGGTTGTAGTTGCAGCGGCTGAGGAAGATGAGGCGCCTATGTCACCACCACCGCCTATGGGTTTGAAGGAACGTCGAGGTTCTCGTGGATCGCCGTGTGCTAATCTTCCACCTTTGATGTTACCGCCTGCTACTCCTGAGCCATCACCCGGACGTTTGACTCCAAATAGACTGTCCCCGCAAATACCAAAAGAGCCAATATCGGCGCCAGTAATGCGGAATCTTCCACCACCAAGACGCACGAGGACTCGATCTGAGATGCCACCTGAACCACCTCCGCGTTCTCCTCAGACTCCTCGTCCAGCGTCTGTGTCTCCAAAACATACTTTTGCATTCAAAATAGTACTGAAAAAAGTAGAGAGCACTCCAAATACATCATTTGATAAGCCAGACCAATGAGAGTACCTCCTCTAAGCGCGGCCGTTGTTATACGGTGGGGTACTCGAGGTAAAGACGCGCTTTTCTCCGTTTTCTAGAAACAGCTAGCATAGATTAGTTAGCGGCGATGACGAAGACACGCCAACGAATATTGTATTACAATGAATGACGCTTCGGAAACTTCTTCGTATTCTTATGAATTCAGGGGCTGGCCCTCTGGTTGGTACTTCGACATTGTGTGTCGGACTTCTGACTGTAAAATAAGATAAAAGTATTGAAATTTATATGGTTCATATACTTGTTGTTAAAATAATACACGATGAAAATTTATTCATGAGTGCGTTTGTGTGATGTATATGACTAGTGAATAAAACTTCTTGTGAAGAAAATATTTTGTGCGAAATGTATGTATATGTATATATATTATCGTATATGTATATAACGATAAGCCTTTTAATATGTTTTTCGATAAATTCCAACCACAATGATGTTTACAAACAATTATCATATCCTTTTTGTCATGAATGAGTGTTAATGGAATTATTTAACTTTGTCTGGTGAATGAACTACACTTAATAATGAAATAATACGTATGCTATTTACTTTTATATGATCGCTAGTTAACATATAAATGGACAGTCTCAATGTATTTTCGATGTTATACAAATTGTCTGACGTGGAAGTATTTTTATAATATTGTATATATATGAAAATGTTTGTTGTTACTTCGATAGCAGTTTTAAACATATGGTATTCTTCTTTTAAAAGGGTGAAGGGATACAGTTTGTTATTCTTAAACTTACCATGGATTTGGGATATAATTCTAAGTCCGTACTGATAAAATTCTTTATAAGCCTTCGCCCAATAGTTGAAGGGATTTAACGTACGACTGAAATATGGAATTATAATTTGGTCTCACATTTAACCAATATTTAACAGAGTATTAGTGAACTTGAACTGTCAAGGTTTCTTAGAAAATTTCTTATTTCTAGTAGTAGGTTACCTTGTTCGGGTTGGGAGAATAAGGATACCTATTTATTCTTTTAAATACAATTTAAAACTTCACATTTCTTCTATATAATATTGTCATATTCAGTGTAAAATCAGATTAACTTTTTTTTACTAAATGTTATACTACATTTAGCTAAATTTTCATTTATTTTAATGCATATTATATTTTGATTCTTGACTTAAGATTGGAGATTGTTATGGTAATAATAAACATGTATATTTAGATAATATTCCCTGACGATATCCTCTGCACTTTATTTTTGAAAATAGATAGAAACAAATCCGTAATATTATGTTCAGAGATTCTGATCTAGTAAATGTGTTATCACAGAATAGTTAAGGTTTTGTACACTTATTGCGATGATATTTCTGTGGCCGTAATGTAAAAGGATAGGTCAATAAATTTAACTTTACAGGAGACGCAAATAGTGCTTGCCCTTCAAATTCATGTTAGACGTCGTGTGTCATTTTAGCTGCCCTATTGATGTTTGTTTTTGATGCTGTGATGTTTTTATTAACTACAGTATAGCTTGAATGTTGAAGCATTGATATCAAATCATGTAAAAAAATATTATAACTTTACTTCATACTAGAATTTTCACATTACACCCAGACTTAAAACAACAAATCACACAAAAAGTTGTTTCGTGCGGAAATCGAATCCTCGACATTTTGGGCGTTAGCTGGTTGTCCAGCCACCGCACCAATCGTGGTGTAATTAACTAATTTTGGACAGATTTCGAATTATACCCTTTACATTAGGGTCACAGCTTCAAGCATATGTTAAATATTCTTCTTAATAAGTATTGTATTCTTTATTGATATATTAAAACGCAGTATAAAGGCACAATATTTGTTGTGATTTGTGTGAATTGATCATTGTCTGTATTGCCCCCATCCAAATAGGTATAGTGTTCTGGCTTTTCTGAAATCTGAAAATTGATGAAGGAGATTTTGCAGTCTATCCGGTATAATGAACAAAAATAATGTGTCATCGGTCTGCAGCTATATTTTATTGTATTTGACGAAGGTTGACTAATTTAATTTTACTTTTCGTAAGCAGCATATACTTATATATTATACAAAATATTGATTGGAGTTTATTATATATTTTGTTGTTTTTGAAACTGATTTTACAATTAAAATTATTAATATTTTACAGTTTACATATATATTGGGCAATTCTGAGAGCCTAGTATAAGTTGGTTCTAGAGGTACATAAATGCGATGGACACGATTATGACGTTTGACATTCTGATTGGCCAGCTCCAAGTTAACTAACCAATCAGAAGAGTAAACGAGATAAATAAACTCGCAAAATTCACTCTGCTCATGACTATGACCTCCAAAGCGTGGAATGAAATGATCTGAATCGCATTATCAAACGGTTATGTTAGTAAGCTGTGAAATAATAATAATTCAATATGTCTCAAAGAGTTATCTTACAAAATTGTACGTCAAAGAATCATGTACCTAATTATCAAATCAGGTAGGTATATTATTGTACGTACTTTTATAAAGGAAGTATTAATCACAGAAAGACCACAGCCAGAATAATAATAATTAAGATAAAAAATGGTTGTTGTATTCATACCCTTACCCGTGTGTTATTTTGCCTGTATCAATAAAAATATGAATGTGTAATTGTAGGTAGGTAATTCCCAATTTTTTAAACAATTTTAAATCAGTGTTCTGTATAATGTAAGTGAAATAATCTATTGCTATAGTGTCCAACTAAAATGTAATGCAGTTTTGATTAATATTTTTTCTTTGATTAATATTTCTGAATTTGGTAGAAACTTATTTTGGTTTAGTTTTGATGGGATATATGGAGTATATACAGTATGTTAGGTTAAACGAGGGACATATTCAAACCCATAATAGTGTATACTCACATGAACCTAACAAACATATAAACGAAACGAAAACACTAATAAATAACAGACAGAACCATAAAAACGGTTACGGCTTAGCGGGCTTAAGCGCACTCTATCCTTTTCGGCATGGGCTCGCTGCCATCGCAGCGGTAAGTCCCCTCTTTGAGGAGTGGCTTGAGAGACGCTATGGCGTCCTCACCTACCGCCTGACGCAGGTCCTCACCGGACATGGAAGTTTCGGGAGGTACCTGTGTCTGATGGGGCGGGAGGAAACGCCCGGGTGTCATCACTGCGAGGACCGCCCTGAGGACACGGTGGAACACACGGTGGGAGAATGCCCTTCGTGGGCTGAGCACCGCCGTGTCCTCAGGGAAGTGATCGGCGATGGCGACCTCTCGCGTCCGGGCCTAGTGCGGGCCATGATGCGGAGCGAGGGGGACTGGGATGCCGTCTCCTCCTTTTGCAAAGCAGTCATGCTAGCTAAGGAGGAGGCGGGACGCGTGAGGCAGCGAAGCGCTGCCTCCTCGCAACCCAGCCATAGCCAGAAACAGACCCGAGCGTACGGCGCGTCGCGTTCCGCGCGCGCCTCAAAGAGCCATCAGACCACCACAGATGGGGCCCAATAGGGCCGATGCCGATTCGGAGTCGCGGAGAACCCAACGGGTAACCGGGGCTCCGGCTCGTCGTGCAGGAGAAGGAACGGGGTGGTTTTTAGTCAGTAAGAGTCTGACACTCCCTCCCGCCTCACCCAGGCGGGAGCAGTCATTCGATGATTTTCCCCCCTTAAAAAAAAAAAAAAAAAAAATCCTTTTCGGCAAGATCGGCGCATGTTTTGCAACGCGACTTACTTTATGTAAGTACTGTTTCTGTTTACAAGTTCACTTGTTGCGCGCTCAGTGTTCATGATGATTTATTTTATTGGACAATTACTTCAAAAATTTTGGTTATAGGTTTTGTTACATATTCGGGACGAGAATCGAATACTGAATACCCTCCCTCAATAAGTCCCTCGTTTAACCTAACACACTGTATAATAAGAATATATAGACCATAATGAAATAGTACTTAGATCAAACAGTGGTGGATTTTTGAGGCCTTTATTATATACATAAATGTATTATAAAATTTTATAAAAATTACGATATTGTGGGAAAACCCAGATCAAAAAGTTTATATCGAGGAAATTGCATATAAAGCTTATTACACTCAATTCTCTCTTTGGACTGCGCTCTCTCTCTCTCTCTCTCTCTCTCTCTCTCTCTCTCTCTCTCTCTGCCTCGTTGGCCGAGTGGTCACAAGTGCGACTGCAAGGGGTCTTGGGTTCGATTCCCGGGTCGGGCAAAGTATTACTGGGTTTTTAAAAATCTCAGTAGTAGCACGGAGTCTGAAAATATGCCCGGCATATGCCAATAGGCTCACACGCTATTACATGGAACTCGTAACACAAATAGTGAAAAGTGGGTGTTACATTGTACAATGTGCTCCTCTGCCTAACTCTTCGGGGATAAAAAGGCGTGATGTTATGTTATGATACAATCGATTCTTTTGACAATCTTGTCATGTCATTTTAAGGGCTACTCTAAAAAGCTAATAGGTATAATATGTCTTATGTATATTTGAGACGAATGTGGTCCTATAGTTTTAGTTGGACACTAAAACAAATAAACTATGTTATACCATATCGATGTCGACTGGAATTGTATCAAGCTAAATATTTCTTGTACGAGAAGTTGTGTTTTTTTTTCTAAATAATATTGTATGTACATAAAAAATTGGTCAAGAAGAAGAGAAATCAATGTTCTTGCAATACGATTGTGTTTTATTTTTGAACTGACTTCAAAAAAGGAGGTTCGTCGTTTAAACTGTATGTAACTATGTATAATTGTGCGCGATTATCTCGTGATTGGCTAAACCGATATTGATTCGGTTTTCAGAAAAGTATTTGTTACACTCAGGAAAAGGTTTGAGTAGGTAGGTATATTAATTATTAACCGACTTAAAAAAGAAGTTGAAGTAGGCTTTTTTAACGTAATTTATGAAAAATTATTATCTTTTTACTTTTAATATACCTCATGTAGAATCGGCACAGTTATTAGGTATACAGCTACGACTATAAATATAGACTCAGTACGAAGACAGTAACCATTATTTCGCTAACATATTAAATAGTACAAGGTAATAAACAGTAGTACGTCAATATGTATGTACATACCCTCAGCCAAGTTATTTAGTACGCAAGTAGAAGAAGAAAGATTGACTTAGTATACACACAGTAGCTATTGTTGCACTAACTTATAATATGGTTTTGAATGAAACCATACCAACCATGTCTCCATCTTCTGTAACTGCCACATTGGTCGGCTCAGTCAAGTCAAGTCAATGTCAAATTCAAAATAATTTATTTTAATTGGACCATGAAGGCACTTTTGAACGTCAAAACATAATATTTAAAGATTAAATAATAAGAAAAATGTGTGTACGTCAGTCCTCTAGCGAAGCTATTTGCTCGTTCTAAAGTGTACATTCCTATGGAGAAGAACGAGCAAGAAACTCCAGTCCGCTTATTAACAACATAGTTTTAAATTAGATACCTACTAAACATATACATCGCCCGGGTGTCATCACTACGAGGACCGTCCTGAGGACATAGTGGAGAATACGGCGGCGGCATGCCCTGCATGGGCTGAGCACCGCCATGTCCTCAGGGAGGTAATCGACGACGGCGACCTCTCGCGGTCGACCATAGTTCAGGCCATGATGCGGAGCGAGAACGACTGGGATTTCTTTTGCGAAGCTGTCATGCTAAGTAAGAGTGAGGAACGGGGTGAATTTCAGTAAGTAAGAGTCTGACACTCCCTCTCACCTTACTGAGGCAGGAGAAGTCATTCGATGATTTCCCCCCTTAAAAAAAATACACAACAAGTTTATTCGATAACTTTATTTAATTTCCACATCAGTACATTTCTAGCGTAAGTATAATAGACAAATATTTGAAATTCATAATTTTGGCATACAAAAAACAAGTATGTATGAGTCAAGTTCGTACACACAGACGCCAATGATTGCGGCTAGTCAATTCTAAACTGTATTAATATGTAGTCTTTGAGTTTATTATCTATTTTTTAATATTCTAGTTGAATATTGGAATAAAGTTGTTCTTACATAACAAAATTGAACGAGATACTAAATGTAATTTGTGGTTGACAAAAATATCATGGAAATGCTTACTCGTTCTTCTTCGTGGATTTTTTTACACAGGAATGAGTAAAACTAGCTTTCGTTGAAGACTGGCCGAGAGACTGACACGTTTATCTATAAATATTTTGCTTAAGAAGAGCCTTAGTACTCAAATTATTTTAAAATGTCTTATACCTACATGTTTATATTTACTACTAGAACATACATTATTGGATTAATTGAATACATTTTAAATAGAAAACACTCATTATCATTATAAAAAGTAGGTATAAATATTACAGAATAAATACTTTTCTAAACATTGTTTCAAAAAATTCAAAAGTTAATTTATTATCAGTGTTTTAGTTGAATCGTTTGGCAACGTCAAAACGAGTACTTATCGTAGCCCCATCAACAGAGCCTTAGAAAACACCGATTATATGACATATACTTCCTATCAAATGTTAATAAAATGTGTAATTTTAAAATTACTACTACATCAATCTTAATAAAAATATTATAAAAAACTTCGCAGCCTTGCAGTACATTTCAGAATTTCATTTCTCATATCTTACGTAACAGACTTGTCATTGTCTCTGTTCTCATTGTTATTGTTTTTTTTTCAACCCTATGTCCATATTATCCTTTCAATCAGATTCCTAGAAGATTATATTATAGGATCTTCCCTTTCATCATCATGTCCATAGATTATTATATTGTATATTATTCATACAACTACATATCATAAAAACTACATCATACTAATATCATAAATGCAAAGGTTCGTATGTTCGTCTGTTTGTCTGTTACTATTTCACGTCAAAACTGCTTAAAGGATCTAGATGAAAGTTAGAGCAGTGGTAAATTATGTTTTGGAATAAAGCATAGGTTACTTTTAAGCCAATTGACCGAGAGAGAAGCCGCTAGCAGAAGCCAGCACTTCCATAAAGAATCAAGCAAACAATTTTCTGCTTGACAACAGATTCTTATTTTATGAAATAAACTGGTAAACGAGCAGACAGATCGCCTGATGGTAAGTAAATTTCTCTCTAATATTTAAATTTTCTGTCACTGCATAGTTCATTGAATTTTTCCGTTAGCCATTTTCATAATTACTAGTAAAATTAATTTTATGATTAGACACATACTTGATTCAAGAGATCAAATTAATAATTGGCTTGTCTTCCTGATATATATGTCTATTGGCTTGATTTGTGATATCGATTTTATTCTTAAATCTTATGATCTAATGGAATGTCGCCCAGCATATCTTTATACATCTGATTTTCCAAGAAAAATACGTCTTTCGATTTAACGCACTCAATAGGGTTGCAAGGATTTACTAGCCGATAACTTTTTGTCTCATCACAGTAACCAACGAATACGTATCTGGTATTATCTGTTTCATTGCCTTTCACTCGTTTGTCTTCAGGTACTTTTGCATAAGCAATGCATCCAAACACCCGCAAATGAGATAAGTTGATTTTCCTTTCAGTCCAAGTCTCCTCAGGCGATGCTCCATCAAGCATTTTGTTTGGTGATTTGTTTTTAATGTAAATTGCAGTATTTACTGCCTCTGCCCAATATCGGCTGTTCATTCCTGCATCATAAAGCATGCATCGTGATGATTCCAAGATAGAATGGTTAAGTCTCCCTGCTTCACTGTTGTAGTACGGCGAGTATTGTACCGCCGTCTGGTGTTCAATCTTATTATCTTTAAGAAATTCTCGGAATGGCCTTTTCAAATAATCACGTCGGCTCATGGTTCTGAGCTTCTTTATTTTCAATTTGGTTTGATTTTCCACGAATTCTTTAAAGGATTTAAAGACGGGTAATATCTCATCTTTATTTTTGATATAGTAGCCAAAGATCATTCCAGTGCAATCATCTATGAAGGTTAATAAGTATCTCGCACCACCAAATGAAGCAACTGACATAGGGCCACAAACATCTGAGTGTATGAGATCCAATTTCTTCCCTGATTTGAAAAAAGAGTATTTAGGGAATGGCTGCTTATTTTGCTTACCCTCTGTGCATGGTATGCAGGGGCTTTGTAGATCTACATCATAATCAATTCCACTAGCCTCGTTTTCCTTAAGTAGCTTCATGTTTTCTATACTCAGATGCCCAAGTCTCCGATGCCACAACTGCTGAGATGGTCTAGCTTCGACCAGATTCGTAGATTCGGAGTTTTTTTGCTTCGAGTCATTCTCCAGCCATGGTTGTTTAGTAACCATTATCTGATAACTAGGAGGCAATTCGTCTTTATGTATATCCGTGAGTTTGTACACATAATTTTCTATTGTTGGGTTTTTTGGATATCCGAAAAATTTCTTATGGTGGTAAGTTTTCCACCACAGGTATGGGTCACAATGCAGTAGATATTGATAAGTCATTGTTCTGTCCATTTTTCCCGAACGAATAGAACCTCGGTTATTTTATTTTTAGAATTCGGTTGTTTATGGAATTCTTGGTGACAAAAGGTTTTATTTGTATATTTCTTGTTATTTTTCACAATTTCAAACAATTTAGTAACGTGCACGACACAGTTATTAGGTTTATTTTTATTGTTTGTAGCAGTAACAAGTAGCAGAGAAATCGACGAATCACGCACAGATAACTAATGCCTGCTACTGACGCTATTAACAGCGTTCCATACACGCTTAGTCACATTTTTAGCATCACGAGTATGATAAAAAATGTTAAGATACAAAACAGATTTTTATTCACTATATTTTTTTTGTCGTATCAAACAGCTGCATAAAACTCATATTAAAATATACAGGGCAAGTAACTATATAACTAATTACATATGAATTGAAATGAAATTTACCGATCTGTAACAATATTTAACTTTATAAAGCAATTTGTTTGTTTTGTTATAATAACGTCTTTATTTAAAAAGCACCAAACCCTAAAATATTGCGTCATGACAAATAAATGCCTAGTGAAATTAATGTTAAAATTAAAAACAAATGTGGTTTGGTAATGTGGAATTGGACATCTTTCTTTGTTTAAAAAAAGAAATATGATCACAATGCGTTAGTAAAATATTTCAGTTACTTTCTTTGTCAATAACTTGGTTAATGGAATACAAAGTAAATCTCTTATGAAACTTCAATCAAATTGGGTTATTTCTTCAATAGGCTGAATAAAACTTATACAAAGCTCAGGGCTGGAACGTCAAAGGTTTCACAGTTTCCTTTACGGATCAATCAAAGAAAGATAAGTAAGTGAATGTTTACTTTGAAGTTATTTTACCGATTTTCTACCACGAAAAAGGTTGGCGTATCTTTAGGAGATTAAAATTCAGATAATACGTTGCCTTTCCTTGGATCCGAAGATATTCAATACATTGTAAAAGAAGATGAACATAATATCATGATTGCCAGCCTTTTAACCCAACTTCAAAAACAATACTCTTTCTACAGTCGGGTAAAACAGGGAAAGGTTCTCAATGCGTCAAGATATTTTTTTACCAACCTCGAAAAACGAGGTTCTCAGTTTAATGTATGTATATATGTTTGTTTGTCTACGACGCTCTTTCGATTGATTCAACCGATTTTGATGCACATAAGAGCAGGTTTTAGTATATAAACCGTTCTATAATTATGTTCACCGGCTACTCGAAAACGCCTGAACCAATTTGACTAATTCTTTTCTATTTAATTTATTTTGTTTCCGTAATAATCTGGCCAAGATTTGATAGTAGGATTTGGTAAGGGCCTGCGGACGGAGAGCATGAGTGGCTCGCCGCCCGACCAGAGGCCTTAGTTCGAGTTTGATTTACGTTTAAAGAATTCGAAACGAGTACGCGTTCGGTACTCTGGCGCCAATATTCCAACCATTTAGAGCGCCAAACGAGGTCTGGTTACGAATACTTTAAACATAAGCCAAACTTGTACTAAGGCCTCTGAACCAGACCCGAGCGACCCGAGCGAACGGCGCGTCGCGTTCCAAAGAGCCATCAGACCACCACCGAATGGGCCCATTAGGGCTGATGCCGATACGGAGCCGCGGAGGACTTAACAGGTTGCCGGAGCCCCGGTTCGAAGGGCTGGAGTAGGAACGGTGTTGTTTTTAGTCAATAAGAGTCTGAGACTCCCTCCCGCCTCATCCAGGAGGGAGAAGTCATTCGATGATTTTCCCTCATTAAAAAAAAAAGGATTTGGAAACGCTTATTGTATATTTGAATAAAACGTTCAATTTAAAACCTTTTTCAAAGTTATTATATTACAAACATAAAGGGAAAATTGAACACCGCATTCATGAGATCCGAAGTGAACGTTATTTTATCTTAATCGTCGCTTAGCAGGGTTAAGACCTATTTTTGCTGATGAAAAGAATATTTTCCTGTTACAAAACATTCTTTTTAGCATAATTATGTAGTTGAATTAACTTTGATGACCCCAATGATATGAGTGCCCGGAATTTTGTTACCGAAAATATTCTTTCTAATTTTAAAGAATGGGTAAAAATGTTTTTTTTATGACATAATCCGGTAAACGGACAGACAGATCACCCAGTGTATTATACAAATAGCTATTTTGTGTTTTGCTATATTGTCATGTGTATGAGAAATTATTTGTTCGTACACCAGCAAAACAGGAGAAAGTCCTTGTGTGGAGCTCTTTGACCCTCTTTGTAAATAGATAATTTTAGTTCACTTTTACATTCTTTGTAAGGTTGAGGACTAAGGGCGCGATCTTCTCTCGCGCCCATTGCGGTGGCGGAATAAAGACGGATTTACCAAAACTTACGAGACCGCAGTGTTTTGCGATCCAGTAGCCGCCGCGGTTGCGATGTCCGCCCGTGAACTTGGCGGTTGATTATCGCAAGACGGGCGGGCGGTTAAACAATCAGTTGGGTCCTAGACCGGCCGATTGCGATCGCCCGTATACTGATCACAGAGCGCGCGATTGCTAGCCATCGCGGCTGCGGGACCGCGGCCATACATATACATATAAACCGCGGCGTGCGCGGGAGAAAATCGCGCCGTGTGTCCTTAGCCTAAGTAGTTTTATAGTTTTAAATTATGTTCTAACAATAAAAAATGCATGTGAATATTATAAGTGTGGAGCAATATTTATCAAAATTCAGATTTTATGTCAGTGTCCACTTACAGCCACGCATGCATATACAGGCTGTTTTTAATTAATTAATCTGAACAGCACGACATTGTATATGACGCTTAATTTAATTACTGAAATTACGGCACTACAATTACTCGGACGAATGTAAATTGAACAGGACACCCTGTAAAATATCAGGCATAATTAAAATTCATTTTCGATATTAAAATATCAGTGTGCCTATGATTAAATTGATTATTCGTAATTAATGGAAATGAAAATTATACCTAGAGCAATGTGGTAATGAAATATTTGTGCATTACTACTCGCGTTTTCATTTTGATGTGAATATCGGTTTTAAACGACTTCAAAAAAAGGGGAGGTACTACTATGTTCGGCTGATTGATTTTTTTATATATATTGTGATTATTTGAGACACAATAAGAAATATTCAATTCGAACCAGTTGTTCAACAATCCCTTCATCTTTATAATATTTGTATAGATCATAAGAAAGTTATATTCATATCATATTCTTAATATGTTTTTATAATAACTATTGTAAAACATACTAAATCAACTAAAAATCGTGGCTTATTTGTGTGATCATACTGTATATGTGCGTTTGTAGGCTGCGCGACCCCACCGCGGCTGCGCACGCTGCTCATGAGGAAGAGCTCCTTTGTGGCTCGAAACTAGTGGAGCTTTTCTCAGCAAATTCCCGTGAGTAACCCGTGATTTTAGTCTACCTTTAAAAACCTTTAAAATATCTCTACCTTTAAAAATATACGTGTATAATAATTTCCATTAAAATTTTTTTCCGAAAACTAATTAAGGCGACACCATTTTTATATTTCACGCGACTAAAAACGAATTAAAATTAAGCTCTCGCTCTTGAAAATCATACAAAAAAAAGTTATGCATATAAATTTTTAGGTCACTTTGTTTGCGAGGAAGTTCCACAAGTATCATCAAGTGTACCTACTAACGAGAACCCACACAAATGAAGAACCACTTGTATTCACAGTCGCAAGAACTTTTGTTTCTATTTTAAAAACTGATGCTTATGCTCAACACAAAGGGAGCTCCATTTTTTATTTTTTATAAATGGAGGGACGTTTTTGGTAGAATTTTTAACACTAGAAAGACGGGAGCAGTCATTTGACCGCAATTTGATTTTAAATGTTGAATAACTTGAAATCTATTTGAGTTTTTAAACTGAGACTTTGTGACTTTTATTTATTTTACTAGTTGAATGCAATTATGTATGAAAATAAATCACAAATCTTTTATTTATTATTTAAAATCTTAATCTACCAACAAAGACGGTGGCAGTCATTTGACTGCTGACAACCAATGAGTGTTTATAAGTGTAATATGAAGAAAAAAAAAAGTGCAATATGAGAGGGTAGAATACAAATTATATACACTAATTCATAGTTTGTTTATCAAATGAGACCGTACCATTTCAAGTGTCTGTGAACTTTTACGAAATTATTGAAATTAGTTTGTGGTCGCGACGTGTTGGAGTTTTGAAAATGAATAAATGTTTTTTCTTCCAAAATATTTGTGAAGATGAGTCTGATTTTGACTCTAAAATACAAAACGTGATAGCGACGACGATTATATGGTACTACTTGGCAGTTCGAATTCCTCTAGGGACGGAAGTGACCTGAAAGACCAGATACTTCGAGCAAATTTATCAGACGTTGACAGGTCGGGTTCTCGTGGTTGTAGTCGTTGCTGTGGTAGTGATAAAGGCTGTGAAAGGAGTTTCGAAGATCCTGAGCATCAAGGTCTTTTCACAACTATCGACTGTATCTTGTACACACCTCAAATGTCATCCACTCTAAGTGGTCAAATGTCGATGAATCCGTTGATACAGATGCGTCTTGTGAAACTTTTTGCAAATACTGGTCAAAATGTTACGAGCATCTCAAAGGTGAAATACATTTTTTTTTTATATTTGAGACCTAGCAAAGATACAACATAATTTAGACAATTTTCCTTTTTAGATATAATTCCTTCATTTGGTATAGGAAGATGTAGAATATTACATGAAACAAAGGCTATTTATACTCAATTCAGGGGGCGAAGTTAGAAGCAAAGTATAAATTGAAGAAGACTCTCTGAAACTGAATCCTTGCCTGAATAGTCTAGATCTTTTACTTCACAATCTTCTGCACAAAATCCAGTAAATTCCAAAATATTAGATAGACAAATGCAAATACAAAACCCATAAAGAATGCGACAATTGCAAAAAGCCACTTTGCGGCTTTTGTAATGTAAACAAAATGATAAAATTAGAACTTTAACATTAATATAATTAGAATTTTAATATAATTAGAATATAATTAGAATAAAATTAGAATTCTAACTTCTTACAATTTTAACTAATTAACGTATGTTTGTTGTGTCTATTGATTACTCAATCATGGCAATACGGTTAAAGGAATCGGGATGACAGCCTCGTTGGCTGAATGGTCGCAAGTACGACTGCCGGGCTCGGATACGATTGTCGGGTCGGACAAAGTGGACTGAGTTTAAAAAATAAATCTCAGTAGTAGCAAGGAGTCTGGAATCGTACCGTAAATGGCAATAGGCTCACCCCCTATTACATGGGATTCCGTCATCAGATTCTGACTCGGTGACAATGGGACGACGTCGGAAGTGCAATCTCTCAAAGAAAAGAAGAATTCAGAAAATCGGTCTATAATTGACGGAGTAATCGGTTAATATATTGTACATATAAAAAAAAAACAATTATCAGAATATAGTAGGTAGGTACTACTTATTTTTATCCTCAGACCTCTTTTTTTCAAGTGGGTAGAAACATATTCTGAACAAAGATTTATTTATTATATAAAAAATCTTCAAAAAGCCCTAGTTTCGAAATCAAACAATAAATAACGAGTAAAATAATATCCAGCAAAGCTCGACTTGGTGTAATGCAGTGTGTTGACACCAACGCTTAGGTATTTATGGTAGTGAATCGTGGGTGTGACAGAAGAAGCATGAAAGCAGGATTAATGCGGTAGAAATGAGAGCCCTGAGAAGTGTGTGTGAAGTAAAATTGAGTGATCGATTGAAAATAGTGTTACTAAAGAAAGGTGTGGATTAAAAGTTGATGTAGTGACAAGGATTGAAAAGGGAATGTTACGCTGGTTTGGACATGTAGAAAGGATGGATAAAAGTAACAAAAGAAGTATACAGAGCGGATATGAAGGGGGCCGTCGGTAGAGGGCGTCCTAGACGGACATATACTGACCAGATTGCGATATATTAAAGAAGGGCCAAATTAAAAGTACCCTTAACCGACGAGCATGCATGAAAAGATCGATGACTGTTGATGAAGCGAAGGAGGTACGTAGGAATCGTAACAATTAGCATTTTATAGTCTCTTCCTACCGATGGGAGTCAGGCGTGAAGTTATGTATGTAAGTACTATAAATAACATACCAACAACGATAGCCGAAGACTTCGGGTCGGATATCCATGTCATACTGTCATACTTCATAATTCATAACAATTCAATGGTCAGCAAATAGTAGGTACCTGAACAGACAGTGAATAATTTAATGTAAATTACGTGATTTCAAGCCGAGTTTGAATTTTCATTTTGTGTTGTTATACAGCTTAAGGGGGTTTTTTTAATATTTGATGTGCTTACGTTTGACCACTATCCACCTGGTGGTAAACGATAATGCGGTCTACGATGGAGCACGTCGACCCATAAGCAACCTAACCACTCGGGCCTTTAAGACGTCCTTCAGGAAACACAGACTCTGGCAAACAATTCCAATCCTTAGCAGTACGCACAAGCATTGCTGCACTTGATGCGAAGCGCTTCGTGGGTGTGTATGGGACATCTACCATGAATCGATGAAGCTTCGCTGATTGTCTTGTTGTACTTGTAAAACTCGTACTAAGGCCTCTGTTCGTTTACTGGTCTATCCCATAAAACAATACAAGACATATTACAAAGAAACTGGACTCTTTGCAATTCGTTACCCAAGATGGCGTCACAAGCCAGCTCATTAGGAGCTCACGTCTCTCAAATATGCATTAAAGACAGTGGAAACTCAAAAGAATATTATGAAGACTCATTGTGGTTCTTAGCTTTTACAATGCATGGAAAACTAGAAAAAGAAACAATGATTCCATTTTCTTTTTGTTTTTACCTAATGATAGAAATAATTTAGACAAAAAAAATTAAACACGTAATGTCGTACCTTTTGAAGTTAATGCACAGAAATATATATCGTAGCGTACATTGATTCATCTTTTCAAAGTCATATCAGTTATGAAGTATTTATGACCACCTAGTTAAAGCTTTGACGACTAATAAAAAACTCTTAAAGGCCATTCTTCCACTGCCATCAGTCACCAGTAAACCCCCATAGTATTTAATGTTTTAACTATAACTAGTTAGTAAATAAAGACAATAAAATAGCTTAGATTAGTACCCATTGTTCTTGTGTGTGCGGGAAATGTGCCCGGTATATGGCAATAGGCTCACCCCCTAATACTTGGGACTCATAACATAAATAGTGAAATGTGGGCGTTACATTGTACAGTGGTATTGAGTGCTGTAATGTGCCTCTACCTACGCCTTCGGGGATAAAAGGTGTGATGTTATGTTATGTTATTAGTAACTAATACAAGTGCCGGAATTCCCTGTATTTTTGTGTATTGTATTAATATGTGTGATACCGAAACAATTGCAATTGTTATTCTGCATTTACATTCGAAAATTAACTTAATACATCATTTATTTAATTTTCAACCAATTACGCAATATTTAGTACTGACTCTAACAAATACCGCTACAGTCATCGATCGACCACTAATAAGTCGACCTTGACAGCAGCTGGATTTATAATAAATAAATAATTAAGTAACGTTGATTACTGGACCCACTGTTTTGTACGATACACGAAATCGATTATTCACCCACCGTCTCGTATTGTTTGTATTTTTTAACTAACCGACTTGAAAAAAGGAGTCAACCTGTATGTATTTTATTGCGGTTTTAAGAAAAGTTTTGGTTACACTTAAGAGAGGGTTTTAGTACCTATATTAAATAACTGACTTCAGAAAAGGTGGGAGTTCAAGTAGGTTTCTTACACGTAGTTTATTGAAGAATTATTTTATAAATAATCTATACATATGTTTTTTTTTCTTTTTAAGGGGGGAAAATCATCGAATGACTGCTCCCGCCTGGGTGAGGCGGGAGGGAGTGTCAGACTCTTACTGACTAAAAACCACCCCGTTCCTTCTCCTGCACGATAAAAGTATGCCCGTGTGATAAAAGTTACTGGAAGCTCAATCCAGCCCCCATCTCTCCTCAAACTTCAATCTCCAAATCCACTAAAAGGTCAGCAACCCACCTTTAGTGTTGCGGCAATCCATGAACGGCACTGATTGTTTGCTATCAGCTGATTCGTTTGCCGATTTGCCACCTTACGCCAAAGAAACATATAAAAAGTTTGAAAATAACTAAAAATCGCGGGTTACTAACGTGAAAATACTGAGAAAAGCATATAGTAGGCTGTGCGATATCGCCGCGACCACGCACGCTGCTCATGGTGAAGAACCCCTCTGTGATTCGAAACTAGTATTTTCTCAGTACTTTGACGTGAGGCTCACGATAGTTATTATAATAAATAATTATATTCTTTGTATTGTTAAATAACTCCTGGATACTCTATATTATTCAGAATCTCAGACAAGATAAACCAATTTGTAATAGGGTAGTTGCCTGAATTTTATTTTAATGTCCGTTTGGTTTAAGACACGTATTTTTTCTTTTCTCACAAATTTAAATACCTACTTTCGACAACCTATTAATCTGAAATATCGTGTGACGTCACAATGCGCTTCATTTTGTAGCACTTTGTAACGTAACGACTCCTAAATTTAACTCCATTTATCTAAGTATTGTAACTTTATATCAGAAAATAAAAAAACACGTGTCCAATATTTTTTCATTATCTAACTGACGGACTAATTAGATTTACAATTTTCATTCCCTGGCAACTACCCTATTCCGGGCAACCCATTAGAATTCACTCGATTTCCAGTTCGGTAAATCATGTATAACTTCCACACGTTGCCAGACCAGCGGGACAGCCACATTGTCGGACTAGGAACATAAAACAACATGTCAGTACGTCGCTATGAATAATTCAAGACACTTGCTTCTACCCTGTTGCACGACACATGGCGCATGATGGCTTACGCAAGAGAAAACTTCTATGACTGAATCGTGAATGACGTCACTAAATACAGTTTATGAAACGAACCGTGTAAGCTTTCGAATGGAAAGTAGGCTGTTTGTCTGAATGTTAAGATAAAGGTATCATGTGTAGCTCCCTCGTCTTTTTCTATTTTAGTATCTATGAAGGACTGTCAAGTTTTTCTCTAGGGTTTCTTAACTGTGTACCTAATAAATTATTTTATGAAATATATCTTTGAATATCAGATATATTCTTTCTTTTTTTATAAAAAAAAACGTAGCCTCATACTAGGATTTTCTTCTGTGGGTGCGTTTACAAACAAGAAAGTTCTCCTCACATGACACCCAGACCCAGGACAATAATTAGTGGAAGAGTAGCTCCGTGCAGGTATCAAACCCATTACACGTTGCGCGGTAGCCAATTGCCCAGCCGCCACACTAACTGTACAGTTCAAATTAATACAAAAAACTTTTTTATTTTCTGATATAATACCTTAACCTTACTAGCTTGGCTTACAACTTGAAAATTTGTGATACAGTAGTATTAACTATCATTTACAAGTTTATAAAAAACAAATATTTAAAAGTAGCTATACCATTTTTTGAATTAACGTTATGATTAGCCTTTAAAACTAAATAATATTTGTTAATTAGTTAATTAAACTTACAGCCAACATATTACATGGGTGCAGATTTCTACTAAAGCTGAAACTTTTAATTAAATTGCACGTATGCAGGCTTTCGTAAACTCTGTCTATGGATTCAGTTCGAACTTGGATTGTAAGATTTTGAACTAGTTTAGTAAATGTGTGCGAATGACATTTCCTCTGTAAGTTCGCTTTTAAATTAATTATACAATAAATAAACTATTTGTTTACAGAAAATCATTGCCATATAGGTAATGGTATAAATACTGCCTTAAATGTACATTCACTTGTCATTTGGTGCAATTAAAGTTAAAATAAATATATAATAAATACTTCGCCGGGGAAAATAGTAGTAGATTATAATGATTATTAAAAATATAGTTTTAGAATAAAAAATAAGTGCAGTATGTTACTCATTTTAAGTTTCTTTACAGACACACCTTGCTCCTTTACTGCAAGAAAAAACTAATTGTAACTGACAAAACGTTCCGTAGATATTTTAAATGCGCAGGCGGGCCTCAAAGGCCACGGGTGCATAGAGAAGGACTCTAGGTGCCCATCCAGTGGTCTCAGGGAAGTCGGTAGCACAGTAGTCACGCGTTGCCGTGCAAAACGATAATCAAGGGGCACGTACGTCTCCCTAAGGATATGCTGTAACAGGCGTTGAATCGTGGGGGCACCGGAGCAGGTCTCTTCGGAGGACCTGGTGCCCCTTACAGGTGCTGAGGGTGGCCACCGGGGTGGTTTTAGTGAGGTACGAATCCCACACTCCCTAGTCTTTCTCTCCAAAAAGCTAGGCGCCTTTAGAAGGTTTCCCCTCGACATCAAAAAAAGGTATTTTAAATGCACAACAACTGTTTTGGAGAATAACAATTATGTATTTTAATTACATTCTTCAAATCAGAGATGACTCATTTCACAATAATTAAATAATGCAGGTTCCATGCTTTAAAAAAGAACCGTGAACTTGATTTATACGTCATCCTATGACGTCACTATTGATATCGTTTTCCTGTTATTGACCTTTCGAAGATGATGAATCCTTCCGCTAATGATTACTCTGTTTAATGCCTAACCCATTTGAGTTCCGAATCAAATTCCGAGTGCGTTGGTCCTGTCTAACCAGTATTTTTGTTTTGCAAAATGTTCGTTAGGATTTTTATTTTATTTTTATGTGGTGTTATAGTGACGGACAGTTCGTTAAATTTAGATGAAGGTACGTTTTATCTCTTACTAATAATTTTTGAGTCGTTTCAGCTACTCAGCTCTGATTGATTGTAGCATGATCAATCGTGGCTATTCAACACAAAAAGTATTATTTAATTCGATCCAGTAATTCCGGACATTAGCACATTCAAACAAACAAGCCGAAGAGTATTCAGCTTTATATATTAGTACTTACAGATATTTTTTGGTTAGCATGAAAGTTATTCAACTGTTCAATCTGACAGTATGTAACAAATTGTTTAATATATATATTTATTTCAATAATAAATCTACTAACTATTGTTTATTTTCCGCTTCAGATAATCTACATTATGTTAGTGTTACTTATTTTGCTCTGTAATAGGATCTTTATAAATAAAATAGGCATTCTATGAAATGGCCCATTTCCCTTAAATTGGACATCCCCTTTAATGTTGACAGGCTCTAAATGCACGTGGAATGGAGTCCCGGGAGAGTGTGTACGCATGTACAGATGTTTAAGCAGTTTTATTGACTTAAAGAACAAATATTATGCTCCGGTAAGTAAGATCTTTTGATTACATTAACCAGCCTATCTGGAAGTCATTGGGGCCTATGTTTAACAGTGGACGTCTTGTAGCTGATATGATGATGATGATGATAAAATAAGACCTCTAACTTTAAGATTTTCACCTGAATTGTTTAGTATAATTTTGTTGCCCATTTCGAATTCAAATAATCACGGCAGATAGTGCGGTGGCTGGGCAACTATATAGTGGGCTATAGTTCGCTAGATTTCCACACTCAGCAACTCTTTGTGTGACTTACAAATTGTTGTTTCGGTTGTCGGTGTCATGTACTGTATATGTGAAATTGTATGTTAATCCGACATAGGAGAAAATCTTAGTGTAGGCCAAAGTTTAAATAAAAGTTAAAATGTTTTAATTTAGACTTTAATGCACTGTATTACAATTAATTTCACAATTTTTTATTTTTTACAGATATGTAATTTTAAGGGGAAAGAGCCAATTATTTGTTGTACAGATTGTTCGCTTGTCAATGACACAAGGTAAGTCTGCAATACAATAGTATTCATTACTTATTCTGTTATAAGTGTTAAGAGCCTTACTTCGGTACAATAGAGCCGCTTCGAGTCACAAAAATCGGTGTGAAAAACGATTGCATTTTGTTTCGCCATGTGCAGAGACGTTGAGAAAAAGGCAGACATTAACTAACGTAGAAATGTTTGAAGCACTAATATGGATGTGGTTTTTTATGTGTGCGTATGTTTTTTGTATATTAGATGGGACTGATGTTTGACCACTATCTCGCCTGGTGGTAAGCGATGGTGTAGCCTACGATGGAGCACGTCGACCCATAAGTAACCTATTCACTCGGGCCTTTAAGATACCCTTCAGGAAATACCGACTCTGGCAAAGAATTCCACTCCTTAGCAGTATGCACCAGGAAGCTGGATGCTTGTGGTACGATGATGGAAAGGACTAGGGGGAATCAAGTTGTGCAATTCCCCCGCACACTCTCCGAAATGTATCCGGTAGATGATGTAATGGGTTATCACGTTACCAGACCTAAGAAAATGGCAAATGTCCTTCTTGTCAATGTATTTATTTATCAGGTAAATCTATAGTAGCCCAGTGCCACCGTCGCTGTTTCAAGAGACTGTATCCACCTTTTTTATAGTCCTTGGTCGTATGAGTAAGGTTAAACATCTTAACGTTTAAGTGCAAAATACCTAATGACAAATTATGCAAAGTTTAATTATTTACAGAAAAATGATTGTAAGCCCTAGTTTTGGCATAATTCATAAAACCGGACAAATAGCTCAAGACAGTAAGTATAAACGTAATGAAATATAAAAGAAAATAAAAGTTTAAAATTGAAAACAAAATTATTTCTATCTTTCATATTCCAGAATGTATGGAATTTATACACAAGCTCAACTACCCTTGTAAATTATTTCGTCGTGTTGAACTGAGCAGAGTTTATATACCTGACACAAATTGCAATAAAGTGATTGAAGAAGAAAAAACTAACATTACATCTGGAGGCAGTGATTCATTAAGAGATGAATTTCCGCATATGGTGAGAGATAATTCTTATTATTGCGAACACATCATTAATAAAGTTATGGACATAGCCCAAAGGATCAGTAAGCTGAAGTGGCAGTGGGCTGGTCACATTTGTCGAAGAACCGATAACCGTTGGGGTATACGTGTTCTAAAGTCTAGGCAAACACAATATAAGGCGCCCTCCAGCTAGGTGGAGTGACGACATCCGCAAGGTAGCTGGCAGTAGTTGGATGAGAAGAGCTGAAGACCGAGCTCGGTAGCATGCCATTGGAGAGCCCTGTGTCCAGGAGAGAAAGAATACGGGCTGATGATGATGATGATGATCACATCAACTACACAAAAACAAGTATAAAGAGGCCGTCTTATATGCGGAATGATCATACGAAGAGAGACTATGATAAATTAGTTTCGTATAGCTCGATGGGTGAGTTTTATACCAATACTAGCTGCTGCCAGTGGCTTCGCCCACGTTCCCTAACGTAGAATAAACGGTGGCCTATGAGACATTCCAGACCACAACCTACCCCTGTTCCAATTTTCATCCTGAATCCTTCAGCCTATTTGACGCGAAGGAGTAACAAACAGATGAACTTTCGCTTTCTATTAAGTAGGATTTTGTTGGTCTCTGTTTATTGATTAACTTGTTTGTTGACATTAATTGTCATTAATTATTTTTGCACCAGGCTCTGTTGGGATACGGTCCTAATGTGAAATCAGCTGAGTGGCTTTGTGGAGGCTCTGTCATCAGTGAAAAGTTTATTCTCACTGCTGGCCATTGTTTAGGAAGTCCTACCCTGTAAGTAATTATTCATTACTAGACTTTTTTCCAAATAATATTGCTCCAGTTTGCTTAAAAAGTACATCATTCAAGTTGTAACTAGCAGTCCCATCTTTAACTATGTATTTATGTCCCATCTTATAATCTCATCATTTTCTGTGAAACCTGTTAACCTTGAATTATTTTCATTCACATTTACTAAAAGTAGCCACAGCAAGTGATCGGGAAACTTAATAAGCTATCTTGACCTTGGCTTAGTGAAGGAGTTGAAACGGGATGGTATTTAGTCAGAAAGAGTCTCACATTCTTCAAATTTCCCAGGGAAAATTTGATTTGATAATTAATCAACCTCAAAAAAAATCAGTAATAAATGTGGTCCATAATATTTATAGGGGTCAAGTCAAGTACATAGCACTTGGCATATTAAAACGCACGGATCCTCCAGAATTGTGGCAGATATACAACGTGAAGAAGATCGTTGGCTCACCCAGGGTACAATTCGCCTTCAAAGTACCACGATGTCGCACTTCTAGAGACGGATACTGAGTAAGTATAAAGAAAGAAGAAATAATTACCAAAAAATGGAGAACAGAATATATTATGTTACAAGTGTTTATTATCTATGTAACATATTTTTTGTGGCTTTATGATGATTCTGGATTCTGAAGTATTAAGTGACTCTCGAGTCAAGGACATCACGCTCAGCGACCCGTGATATAGATAGTTTACTAACAGCTAGACTAACATAATGGGCTACCTCTAGTTGGGTGCTTCTGCCTAATCTCAATCAAATGTGTAGATAGCTTTTTATATATATTATATATATTTTATAACTTTGCCCCACACTAGAATTTTCTTCTGTACCGTGGGTGCGTTTACTGACATACAATTTTACAAACACAACACCCAGATCCGGAACAACTATTTGTGGATCACATAAAAGTGGCTGCGTGCGGGAATTGAACCCGCGATACGTTACGTGTCAGACGGTTGTCCACCGCACCAACCGAGCCATCAAAGTTAGTTGGCTCTTAATAATATGACAG
Organism: Spodoptera picta; assembly: GCA_038387885.1. NCBI lineage: Eukaryota > Metazoa > Arthropoda > Insecta > Lepidoptera > Noctuidae > Spodoptera > Spodoptera picta. The sequence goes on from JAZHFQ010000374.1 coordinate 716,752, forward strand.
TCGCAAATAGATTATGTGATGACAAACATAATTATTCTATTACGACGTCGCACGGTTGAAATTGTTAGACTCACGAGAAAGTAGAGACAGAAAGAAGCAAGTAACCAGTATTTACTATTCCAAACTAATCTGTGAAAATCAATCGTTTCTTATAGGTAATTGTATTTTTTTAGGATAGTATTTAATGACCACGTGTTACCAGCCTGTCTTCACACGAGAGGAGAAGTCGAAGATATTTTATTTGCAACTGGTTGGGGTGCACTTGGGCATAAGAAAGACTTAGCTGACACTTTACAAAATGTAATATATTTTAAAATATATAATTCTAATTATTTAAATAAAAAATAATAATTTCGACATGATTTTTGACGTTTCATTTTTAATGAAGGTAAATAAACGAGTAATTGTGGAATATGTTCCCAGGTACAACTATCAAGATTTGATGACAAAGAATGCTCCAAATTTTATTCACCACATAGACATCTGAAGTTTGGATACTATAACATTACACAAATGTGTTACGGAGACAGACTAGAGACAAAAAACACGTGTTCGGTACGTTATTTGAATTATAAATTTCATAGTTAGTTATAATTATTGTAGAGGTACAATAGTTTTTCTTTGAAATATAACATACGTTATTTTATTCCTCAGGGTGACAGTGGCGGTCCTCTTCAAACCAAAAACTATGACACATTCTACTGCGCATCCACCATATTTGGCGTGACGTCATATGGAAGACAGTGCGGTATTTCAGCTGGATCTGGAATGTATTCTAGAGTCCAATACTATGTACCTTGGATAGAGAGTATAGTGTGGCCTTGAATAAATAAACTGGAATCTAAATATTTGCATTTTGGTTCCCTTTATCATCGCCTTTATTATTCTAGATGATATTCTACCACTAAAACTGTTTGCCTTTAGCTATTAATTGACATAATGGCCTCGCTTATCAGGTTGCTTGTCGCAGGACAGCAAATATTTTGCCAATGTTTTTGCCTTTTTTCCGGACGTTGATCACAGTTTTAAAATAGGTATAACTGGACCATATATATTAGGTCAAACTAATAAAATTCATAATAAATTAATTTCATAAATCTATATAAGAATTATAGAAAAACTAATAAAAAACCATAAAACTTAAAGATAATTTCAAGCATACGACGCTTTAAACAATAAATCTGCACTTACACTTAAAGAATGTTCTAGCATCTATGCGTTACCATTTCCAAAGGGGTCGCGTTGTCAGTGGAAATAGATTCTAAGATTCCAGCATGCAACTGGCGACAGACATTGAATAGAAATGTAGATCTCGATATCGACAAACTAGATCTGATTGGACGTCTCTGATAGAAACATTGTATTGTATTCACATCTAGTTCCCCGCCTCAGCTTCGCTCAATACTTGTTGTGAATGTGTCGAATTCTTCTATTGTTTTTATACCTCTACAAGCCCTGTACTGACAATGAAAATTAAACCTTATAATTTTTTTTTACATGGACTAAGATCTTTTTAAACGGCCGGCAACGCACCTGTGACTCCTCTGATGTTGCGGATGTTCATGGGCGGCATTTATCGCTTACCATCAGATGATTCGTTAGCTCGTTACCGACTTATCTAATAAAAAATTATTTTTCTATCTTATTTACGTGTAATTTTTTACTTTATTTAAAATAATTATACGTAATAGTTACCAGTAGCTACGACAATTAAATCTCTCCCTATTGTAATTTAAACTGTATAATGACTCTTAGACTACCAGCTCTAAAATGAAGCACTTTATCCGAACGTCATAACTTCTAATCTAGCACCTTCCAGTTAAGTCCACGTCAGGTTGTAGCTCCATTCCTGTCTCTATTGGAGCTATGTAGTCGTGTAATAAAGCGATGAAGCCATTCAACTTGTCTTGACAAGTTCAGGGGGCTTTTTGGCTGAACGTGCCGTCGTACTAAGTGGTATTCATTAGATCGCAAAACTTTAACGATATTCCAGGAGCTTTTGAATTTAAAAGGGAATTGACCTCATAAACTATTTCGTTGTCAATGACAAATGAATATGGTGTAAATATTATGGTTTAAAAGTTTTCTCGTAAGTCACTTACAAAACTGTCTCCACTGTATTATGTTTACAAAACTAAAACGAATTAATAAATGTGACCATATTTTATAACCTTCGATCCGTAGAGATCTTTTTACATTACTTTATTGATCGAAATTGATAACCAATCCAAAATATGTGAATTACAAAAAAATTAAGACAAAAAGCCCATATAACTGATGTCGGTAACCTACTAAGATTTAAGATACTTTATTAATTTCGGACGTAAATGGATAACGTAATGCATTGCACTTGCACTGTTTATTAAGATTTACACAAGAACATAAATATAAATCATACCCATCACTTTGTAAAATGCATGAGCAAGAAAAACGTATGCAATTACTTTTTCCATTTCTTTTTAGTTCAACTGAACATGTACAATATACTTAATACAAGGTTCTGCCATCACATTATACGATGATGAAACAGCCAATGAGCCCACTTAAAGTTGATAGTCCGGAATAAACATATTTTAGAATACATTTTGTATTTGATAACCCAATTCCTAACAAAGGTTATGCCAGAGGCGGATTCAAGAACGCTCAAGGCAACCTTATAAGCGCCTGTAATTTGTTTTGGCGCCGTCATCTCTCTATGAGCAGATCGGCACGCGCGGCACCTCGTGTAATAAAATAGTCACGACCTGAGCCCCTCTGAAACCTGGCGCGCTAGGCACTTACCTATAGCCTTAGAGACGACAGGGTTCTGCACCCACTGATAGGTTACGAGTTGGTGCCATGGTTCTAGACGAAAACTTATCTACCTTCCCGCAGTACTACACCAAATGTGTCCAGAGACGGGAGACTTGGGGAAGTCTCCATCACCCCGTTTTAAAGGACCCGAGACGGTGGGGCGCGTTGTGTCCATATGTGGCTTCGAGACGTTGCACGGAGGAGGCCGCCACGAGTTTGGGGGCTGCGAAAGAATTTCGTTTCTCACACCCTCGTATCCACTACTGAGACGGGACACCAGGGTTGGTTTTAGTCAAAAACAGTCTGACAGTCCCTTTCGTCCTTCTCAGGCGAGAGAACTCTATGAGAATTCCCTTGGGTCAAAAAAGGGATAATACGGCTCTGAGTTATGCTATCTAATATCGCCATGATACTTAGGATTTGAGTATGAGTATGGAACCAAGAGCTAAAACTTAAACATAAAACTGGTTTGATTATAAGCAGATTCGTCCATGTGGACGACGTTTAGATATCACATAAAACTATGGACGTAAAGATGTGAGATAACGAAAGGATATTAACCTTAGAATGGGTTTAATAATATTATAATGCTTTTTATGTTTTAACTTGTAAGAAAGCGATGTTCGAAATACATTACTATCTGTAATATTATTTTAAATCTGGAAGAGCCATGCTTCGGCACGAATGGGCCGGCTTGACCGGAGTGATACCACGGCCTAACGAATAACCGACGTGAAGCAACGCTTGCTATGTGTTTCGTCGTGTGAGTGAGGTTACTGGAGGCCCAATTACCCTCCCCTTCCCCAGTCTCCCTAATTCCTGAATCCCCAACGATCCTCAAACTCCTAATCTCCAAAAAGCCGGTAACGCACTTGTAACGCTTTTGGTGTTTCAGGTGTCCATGGGCGACGCCGATTGCTTACCATCAGGTGATCCGTCTGCTCGTATACCGACTTGTGCCATAAAAAAAATATTCCATAAATGGAAAGCGTTTTACATAATACTTGTATTATTTACAGTCACATTTTGTTATCTTGTTTGCATCACGTTTTACAATCATTATTAGATATCATTTTAACTCAAGATCTGTTCTTCTTTTATAAGTCAACTGATAGAACAACGTAATGCGTTTTTAATTCGTCGATTCAGACCGCACACATCACGAAATTTGTTTTTATATCATACCATACTTTTTAGTTCAGTCATTTTAGGTCGGACATAATTGTATAGACTTGTATAGAATTGGTGATATATTAAAGAAGGGCCAAATTATAAGTACCCTTCACCGACGAGCATGTATGAAAAGACTGATGACTGTTGAGGAAGCAAAAGAATATGTATGTAAGTATGTAAGAATCGTAGCAATTGGCGTTCCATAATCTTTGCCTACTTCCGTGGGAGACGTATGTAATTTTATAACTCAACCTTCATACCCAAATTGACATAATGATGCAACAAATAATTGAAGCAAAGCAATTGTATCCAAAATGCAAGTCGTAGTATGCATATGCAAGTCATTAAAGTCGGAAGGATGTTCCTTCGAACATAAACCAACAATGTTGTTTACACAGTCCGTAGTGCAGTTATCTCTAAAATAATAGCTACTCCTGTGACGTACACGTGTAGATTTAGCGTTAAACTAAAGCTAACTTCAGTTAGTACTTGGTTAATTGCCAATATGAACTACTAGAAGTCGAAGCTATCGTAAAATGTTATTAAGATGATATAATGAAGACGTATTTTAAAAGCAGATATGAGCCTCACTCTGCCTCGTTGGCCGAGTGGTCGCAGATTGCCGGGATCTCGGGTTCGATTCTCAGCTCGGGCAAAGAATTACTTGATTAAAAAAAACTCTTTAGTAGCACGGAGTATGGAATCATGCCCGGTATATGGCAATACGAAAACGTGCCCGGTATACGGCAATAAGCTCACCCCTATTACATGGGACTCATAACATAAATAGTGAAAAGTGGATGTTACTTTAATGTATGTATAAAAATATAAAAAAATAATTAAGTGTACCGAACACTGCAATGCAGTGTAATTTGTTCAGATTTCAGCACTGATAGTATCGCCTGTAAGAGTTTCGTGACAAAACTAATAAATCGGAGCCCTCTTATATATAGTTCAGTCTTATAAATACTTAAGCGCGTTGTTTTAGACCTATTAACTTAGTTTATATTATAACGTTCCTTCTATTTATGTATGCAAAACAAATAGTTTTACAGATCTTTCATAACATAACATAACATCACGCATTTTATCCCCGAAACCCTTTCGGGGAAAGAATTAGTGAAATATGCTGCCTCGTTCCCCAAGTGGTCCCAAGTGTGACTGCCGGACAAGGGGTCTCGGGTTCAATTCCCGAGTAGGGCAAAGTATTACCGGGTTTTAAAAAATCGCAGTAGTAGCACGGAATCTGGAAGTGTGCCCGGTATCGGGGACAAAAGGCGTGATTTTATGTTTATGTATTTTAATATAAGCATGTAGCAGTATAAAAGCAATTAATTAGTTAAGTGTCAATAAAAGTAATAGTAGCATACGTTAACTTTAATTGATGTTTCCAGGACGGAAAAGTATATTAGGAAAGGTATTAAAGTGATGCTGGTTGTGAGTACACTAAAATAATTTAATGTGTTGTTTAAGTTTTCATTCACTCAATAGAATAAAATGTTTAACTTTGACATTAGAGGAAGTTCCTGTGGTTTTATGTTATTTATTTTACAAAACCAACAGCGTTACATATAGTTTATAATTGTTCATGTGCATCACAGAGATTAAGGCTAATAATAGGTTACCCTTATTCTGTAAAGTTGCGAACGGACTGAACAAAATAAGATCATGAACAAACAATGATTTACTAAATCACTTACAAAGAGTTATATTTCGGAATAATAATTTAAGATACGGAGTCGGTCGGTCAGATTGCTTTTATGATTACATTTAATAATTTGTATTTTATATTTAGGTTTAGTAGAGGTAGAGTGCAGTTAGGATATAATGCTCAATAGAAGATTGGAGTTCGCATTCGTAGTATTTTAGATTAAACATTACCTTATCACATTAGATGTATCAGCCACTGATGACGGACGCTAGTGGAGGATTAGCCTTTAACAGTTTTAGGCAATTATAGGCTTATGTTACGTTATTGGTATTTTGACACATGGGACGAGTAATATTGACTGCACGGTTGGTGCGGTGGCTGGGCAACCGGCTGCCGTGCAACGTGTCGCGGGTTCGATTCCCGCACGGGACAACAGTTTGTGTGATCGACAAAGTGTTGTTTCGGGTCTGGGTGTCATTGTGTATGTGAACTTGTATATTTGTAAACGCACCCACGACACAGGAGAAAATCCTAGTGTGGGGCAACGTTAAAAAAAATATATATATTTTTAATAGGGTGACAAGCGGACAAACGAATCACCTGGTGGTGAGCAATCGGCACCACCCCATGAATATCCGCTGCACTTAAGGAAGTACAAATCCGTTGCTGACTCTTTGGGGTTTATAGATTTTAAAGGTTTGGGGATTGGGTATGACGGAAAACCGGTAAGGACTGGTCGAGCAGTCTCGTGCAGATGCATAATAATACTTGCAAAATAACTCCTCAATGGACAACACTCTATATCTGGGAAATACAAAAGTGGAATAATATAGAGGTACCTCTATTTTGTTATCAAACTAAAACATTTCTCCTGTCAGACCCCACTTGGCTGTATGTTAAATAAACAAAAGAAAAACAACACAATGTACTTAACAGCTGCCCGTCAAACCGTTTAACTTCGAGACTACTCTGTAAATAGGTCATTGTGTCACTATTTACGGAGGTACCACGAAAAATATATTGTATTATACTTAAGCATACAGTCTATTATCGAACAAACGACTGAAATCAATCATCACCTGATAGGTGTCTAGTTTCCCGTGAATGTTCGAATTTATTGTCATTCAATTTAAGGTATATCACTAGAAGAAGACAAAAGTCATAATGCTTATTGTAATTATTTCACTACAGGATTATAATTATCAGATTGCCTCGTTGGTCGAGTAGTGGCAAGTGCTAATGCTGGGCAAGGTGTCTTGCGGGGGCAAAGCATTTACCAGCTTTTAAAAAAAACATTCAGTAGTAGCACGGAGTCTGAAATTGTGCCCGGTATATGGCCATAGGCTCACCCTCTATTAACATGGAACACACAACATCCATAAATAGTGAAATGTGGGTATTACGTTGTACAGTGGCACTAAGTACCATAATGGTAGGTACTGGGTAATGGGGTACCATTGGTGGTAAAAAGCGTAATGTTATAATGACGATCATTTTCAAAATCCTGTGGTAGTCCACTTCTAGACTACAGACATTCTCAGCAAAAGAGGAATTTGCTATAAACACTTGTAATACAAGTTAGTAAAGAACCACAAGGAAATAACACAAGCGTTGTTTCACGTTGGTTATCTGTCGAATTAGCCCATTCGTAAGGAAGCATGACTCTTCTATATTCTTTTTTAATCGACTAAATTACATTTCTTTGTGTAAACCACACATTTTTGGGTAAGGTTTTTAAGGAACATGCCCGTCACAACTTCTCAAAACCACTGCAACTCATGTAAGCCAGGATGTACAGTAGATATAACCATGAAAATCTTGGAACAATGAAGTCCCAGAGACATGAATAAATGTCTAGGTTCCTGCATCGATTACTTCATTGAGGGAACCAAGACAGATATTATGAAAGGAGAAGAAAAGAAGAAAAGTTGTTGGTTAGGTTCTGAAGTAACATATTATGTGTGTATGTGTGTGTGTGTGTGTGTGTGTGTGTGTGTGTGTTTTTAAACGCGTTCAGGATATTTTTTTATAGCATTATTTTTTAAAATTATGCATTATATTAATATTATGACAACGAAAAAGATTCCAGTGTAATTTTCCTCGTATTTACGTTTCCTTCACAATCACCGGGAAAACTGAAGAATACAAAAAGTACTTCAACATTCTATTCGACCAACACCAATACTTGAATAAATCGATACTAATGAAGTATTAACGTGCTAATAAAAACATTCACAGAAATGGACTTGATCGAACATTGTTTTAACAAAAAACTAGGAAATACTGAATATTTGATACATTAACAGTCGATAACAAAAGTCATTGAGTACGTTTTTGCAATAACTATCGTGAGATATACTAAATTAACGACTAAATAGCGGGTCACTCAACTTGCAGCTCGCGATCGCAGCTGCGCGACATCGCCGCGACCGCGCACGCTGCTCATGAAGAACCCCTCCGTGGTTCGAAACTAGTAGAGCTTTTCTCAATATTTTCATGTCAGTAACCATTAATAATTTATTTAGTCATCAATATAATTTAGTCGTGGTGACCCGGAGGTTTATGACGCCCGTTTCTCATGCATTGGGGATGCGGTTCGAAGACCTACCAATGTGACTTTTACCAATGCTACTTTTCCGAATAGTATATGTAGTTTCTAAGATTATCTGGACGCCACTAACAAACGGTGAAGGAAAACATAGTGAGGAAACCCAGGTTTCCAGGCTTATAATTTCTAATTATAGGTTTGTAATCGCCAACCCGCATTGAGCCAGCGTGGTGATTAATGCTCAAACCTTTTCAGTGTGAGAAGAGGTTTTGCTCAGCAGTGGGCATTTATAGGCTGTTGGTGATTATGATGATGAATAATTAAGTCATTGAGCACGTATAAGTAACAGTTTTTAATATAAGTACCTCGTTTTGCACTTTATGAACCAATCACAATGGACATCTGACAGGTACTTTTCAAAGGTCTTATACAATAAATAATGACTGTAAAGGCAGAAAACAATCTCATTTCACGTGGAAAATTGTTAAATAGAAAGAAGAAGAGAAGAAAGAGAAGTTTCGCTTTTATAAAGAACTGTACTCTCTAATAGAACTATATCGGGAACTAGTACCTACACATGAATACTCATCAAGCTATACGTTACCAGTATAAACTGACCGTGGAATGCGCAGAAGGTTCACACAGAGGGAGACCATGTTAAATTGGTTTTGTATAGCTCTATATGTATGACGTATCAATATTTTGCTTCATTAAGTATGGAAGGTAGTCATCACAATGTTACACGAAGGTTGTTTATTGATATAAACAACCTTCGTGTAACATTTTGCCTGGAAAACTGATGTTTTACAGGCAACAATACAAGGAGCATCGCCGTTAATGACTCGAAGGTCAACGCCCTTTGTTCGGGTAAAATTAGGAATGGAATTAGAAGACATATTATTTGGAAACTAATGGGAACATGCTAAAGTATGGATGAGGTATATAGCAGGCACATATTGTTTGTTTGTTAGAGAAAAGACGTTTTTATTTTCTTTACTAGTTCTCAGTGATTGGCAAAAAAGAATGACTAGGAAGATTGACTAGGAAGATTAGAAGAAGACTGCCTCTTTGGCCGAGTGGTCGCAAGTGCGACTGCCGGGCAAGGGGTCTCGGGTTCGATTCCCGGGTCGGGCAAATATTTCTGGGTTTTTAAAATAACTCTCAGTAGTAGCACGGAGTCTGGAATTGTGCCCGGTATATGGCAATAGGCTCACCCCCTATTACATGGGACTCATAACATAAATAGTGAAAAGTGGGTGTTACATTGTACAGTGACATAATGTACACATCTGCCTAACCCTTTCCGGGATAAAAGGCGTGATGATGTTATGTTGGAAGATTATTTAATTGCGTTTGTAAATTACCTAATAATGGTTACTATAATAAAAAACGAGGTACTGTTAATATACAACTTAATTAGTATTAAATGTTGTAGTCAGTTAATGAACAGCTCACGTGAAATTAGAATTGAAAATTTAATTCAGATTTTAAATACATTGTACACAAATAAAATAAATGTAATCAATCCTCGTCTTTCATAGTACGCTTTCAAAGTGCCAAAATTTTCTATAAACCTCAAGTAATAAATTATTGGGATTTAGGTTAGTGTACAATTTTTAGAATAATGTAGACCTGCAAGTTGTTCGTGTGTGGTGAATTTAATTTTATTAGAGGAAAGTGACCAAATATGGAATACCATTTTGTTTCTTACGCATAATTTTCACAAACGTTGCAAATAATAAAACTTTTTGTGGTAATTACAACAATTATATATTTTCGCTTTATTTTGTAACAAGAATTGCATACGTTTCTTTCTTTTGAGTTAAAAATTAAAAAAAACTAAACGACAATAATGGTACCTAAATTTGGAATAGGTACCCCAAATATGGAATAAGTGCTATTAATACGATCAAAACTAAACCGGAACTTAAATAAAACTCTTTAGAAAGGTTGGTACAACATAGAAAAGAACACAACGTATTTGCAAAAGTCACAAATTCAGGCATCAGTCTCTACTCCGGGGCAATCAATATGTGCCCAGAGTCCACATTATGAGGCACTTGACCCATGTTTCTCTATGAGTATCATTTGAAAACAGAATACCACAGAAAATACACTCCGAATCTTCAGAGTCTGGAGTTGTATTTTTCTATCAAAGCATCAGCTCACTGTCTGTATCAAACAAAACAATGGACCATTCCATAATTGGATTTTGCAACGACTTTAAACTGACATTAATTTTTTTTATATTTAAGAAATAAATATAATTAAATACCACCGAAATCGACAAAAGAACATCTAAACTGTCTCTAAAAGTTATTAAAACAATACGATGTGCACTTTTTAAAGGAAAAATGCGTATCTTTCACATACGTTAGAAAGTTATGCAGAAGCGGCAAAACAAAACACTGCAATATTGACGAATGGGCTCACTCGACTGATATGTCACAGCCTGTACCCGCAGATGGGTATAGAAACAAAGAGACAAACAGTGTTTCTTGCGTGTGTGAATTATAGTTTCTTCAGTATAGCCGGTATTCCATATTAGGGATACTATTCCATATTTCGTCACTTTCATCTATACTTTAAATTAAAAATATAAATAGTATTAATTAATAATGTCAGCTTTCTGGGTACTTTCCCTATTGACGTCGATACGGACGAATTTAGTGATATTCATTGTAATATAGTATTTTTTAGTTTCTTTTTTTATTTAATTTTTCTATTACTTTAAGTGTATCTTAAGTTATAGATATTAAGTTTTTTCCTTTCCTTATATTGTAGAGTAATAGATATGTATACACAATAAATAATTAAATCTTACAGCACTTTCCAACTGATAATAACTAGCAGTATTTCTAGGAATATTAGGTTTTTTGATGAACTAAAATGAATCGGTAAAGAAAACGAGCGCTAAGATTTTTAAAATTTTATTTCATCGTGATAGTAAATAGACGTAGGGATGTAAATAGTAATTGTACAATATACATAATAGACCATTATAATGTACATTAAAATTATGAGCATTTATAATTATAACAATAGTGATCATTCAGAGATATGTACAACTTTAATTAATAAAATTCTAAATATGGTATGCATTCTAATATCATGTAAAAGCTACACTATAATTTAAAATTACAAAATAATGTTAATGGTGTAACATCTAAACCTTTAGCTTTAAATATTATAATTTTAGAACATTGTCGAATCGAGAAAATTAACAAAAAATAGTATCAATTTAAACCAAACAATGACAAAAACGTACATAAATAAGGTTGAAAATTATATCTCATTTAAATTTAGCGAATATTTGAATTAAAATTTAATAGATAAAAGAATAAAGGAATAGAGAAACATCAAGATTGGCACAAGACAACTTCAATCATACGCTGATTTTAATAAAAAACATTATTAGATTAAATTCAGTTTTTAAAACGATTCAGAATTGAGAAAAACAATGTTCATTTTCACTCTAAATTTACACACAAAAATCGATTTGCGATATGGTTTTTAGAATACCAATCGATTCAAAATATTTCATCATTAATTTTAAAGTGTACTATGTTTTAATAAACTAGGAATATCTTTTTAATTCTAAGTATTTTTCGTATTTCATTATTCTACTATGATAAGTTTTTGTAAATATGAGATTTCGTTATCTATCTTTCTTACCATATCGACTACAAATTGATTCTTACAGATACCCTACGAAATAAGGTCTGTACACTAATAATTATTCTACTAAATCTATCAATCAAAAAGTACAATATTCATGTGTATCTACGATTTGGGATTAAAATTGACGACTATATTATTAACTATTCTATTAAATACATCGATTATTGAAACTGATCATCGGAAGGGTCTTACAGCTATAGATGTATGAGATGAAGATATATTCAAAATGGCGTAACTATTTAATTTTTATTTACTAATGTCTAAAGCGCTTGAAACGGAGTTCCGCAATGTGGATCTACATTTAGAACGAACAAAAAGAATTGTTAGATGAGTAAATAAAATTACATTTATGTAATTCCCGGCACAAATGATGACCAGATTTTCACGTGGTGTGGGTAAATTCGCGCATTATCTATGTTCTAAATATTTGTCATCAATATATGGTTCCAATCTGCATTTACACATGGTGATTAATGCTCAAATCTTTGTATGAGTAAAGGCCTTTTGTCAGCAGTAGCCTCTTATAGGCTGTTGTTGTGATACGGCCATTGTCAGCATTTTGTTTTAATCATGTCGTCATGGTAGACAGTTAACTATGGTACAAAAAAGGAATTTACAGCTTTCCAAAAAAAATGGTATCAATCAGGTTACTATTATTATACCTGTACACTACGACGCACCCAGATTTGACATTATTATCGAGTTTAAAAAGAGTACGTATTATGTTCGGATGATTCTTTATTCTTGTGACATGGTCCGAAGTGAGTGATTCAGTCCAAGTCAATATTATGTAGTTCTAGTTGTCACCGCATACTCTTTATTGCCAAGCTATATGTGATTATTAAATTGGAAAATACACAAGTACACAGTACACAAAACTAATTTCTATAACATCAATATCTAGCCATTATTCACACCGGGAAATATAACACCTAAGTCATGTGCATCACACTACTATGAAAATTGATGAAGGATAGTCTATACATAGTGGAGGGAATAATATAGTCTTAGCTTCGAAATAGGTATTATTAATTTCAAAATATTATTATAGGATTTTGGAAAAACTCCGTGATTTGGATTTAAGGCCTACTGTGACATGTCCTGTCCATCTGGTCCCTAATCACCAGTTCAGATTTATACATTTAGAAAACCAACAGTTTTTATTAGTATAGAAATATAGACTAAGTATATTAATTTCTTTAATAATAATTAGTGCCTTCAACGTACTTAATTATTTACAAAATCATGAATTAATGTTTACCAAATAATAATAATCATCGAGATCTAATTGACATATTCAAAATATTCTGTGATTTCATGATTCGAAAAAGAATTCAAATAATTTTAGAAAAATACACAAAGTGATACAAGGTGATTTTAGTTTTGAAATATGAAAAGGAGAAAAAAGAAAGGTAGACAACAAAGTTGAAGGATAAGGTAATATTAAAATCTAGATGTACGATATAGTATGTTACACACATTTATATTATTTTACAGGGCTCTACAATTACTTCCCATCACACAGAATCCCCTTACCAATACAACCTTACATTCTAACACACCATGTGCAGATAATACATTTCATTGGACCAAAGTTCAACCTTCAAATCATTTCATAGATTCTACCACTACATAATTATACTAAATACATGCAAAATCTTCCCATACCTACATGCGATACAAAATTTTATACGCATTATAATTATACTCACAGTGAACTAGCAACTAAATTAAATGAAAAAGTCTAAGACACTGCAGATTATTATTTTATACAAGATAATTTAGGTAATACTTATATCAAGATTGCTTATAATAATGTTACAGACACTTCCAATAAAGTTAAAAGTGGCACTGTTAATAATATTAGTATAATTAGTAAAGTTATTGTGCAGTCCTTACGCTATCAAGGTGATTTAAAAGTCTAATCGATTACTTAACACTCAATAGACACAGGAGATTAGATACAAAAATATCAATGTTAGAATTAAAGGAAACACACCACGCTATGCCATGGTCCCTCATCAAGACACACAATAAGAACTTCAGCGGATAGTCTTCGAAATTCGTTGTGACACAGCAGAGTCTGAACCAGCCATTCAAAAACACACACTATCACAAACAGAAAAGGTTTATAGTAGTCCAGTGCAGTGAAGCTATACTAGTCGTCTGCTTAGGGACTTTGTGCGGGGCTGGGCCAAGGCGGCCTAACCTTTTCCAGCACGTATTTCAGCTGGAAACTGGTATGGAAATGCTACAGATACTCATCTATCTGGTCGTAGTCTTCATCTGGGGGTGACGGACCAGATACTGAGAGGATTGGTAGACCGAAATGTTTGACAGTCTCCACGCTTCCACTGATACTGTCATCAGATTTGGCTTCTTCGTTGATTGTGTCCTCTCTTGGATGTTTGCCTTTGCAAAGTCTCTCGGATGAGTCGCTTAATGCTGTTAAAGGTATGTTGTCTGCGGATCTGTAAGAAAATATTCTTATTAATTAAACTTAAACTTAAAATTTGAGCTCTCATGCTGGTTTTTGTAACAGAAGCTGAAGAAAAACCCTTCATAAACATCTCATGAACACATGGTAAAAATTATGAACGTCATTTTTAATTCAATTATTGTGGTAAATTGAAAATAATTGTATGCTTCGCTTTTAGCATTTGACAATTTTAATACTTAATACCTCTACTTACCTAGCTTTACGACAAAGTTTCGACTGAGACCCATGTCGTCTCAGAAACTCGCCAGCATCGAAGCCTGGGAAACCGCCCGCAGGCTCGGCTGACACGAAAATTGCCGAATTGACCCGAGGACGACTGCATCGAGCCAATAACCGCTCCTCACACTCCAAGCTCTGTGTGTGCGTGTGTGACCACCGCATGTGCTGCAACAGGAGAAAAAAAGAAAGTTAATAATTATAAAATATTATCAAAATCCTCTAGCTATGGAGAAAAATCCAACTCGTCGAAGTGATCCATCTCCGTATTCTAAAATCTCTAGCGCTAAAAATAAAAAGAGAATAAAAAGTGAAAGATATAAAAAGTTGAATAAGTACAAGAAAGAAAAGAAAGTGCTCAAAAATCATTCCAAAAAGACAATTCATAACAGGTGAGGAAAAGTGTGTAGTAGCTGTTTGTGGACGTAAAAATATTGAATATGAAAACCATTCTGTATTGGAAATTCCCATCATTTTTAAAACACTGAATGATGGTTTTAATCAAATCGATATCTTTCGTAATGGAACAGAAGACTTCAAAGTTGACTAAACTCCAATAGATAATTTGGTACTGGTTACATGACACAAATGTTTACCTAAAGATTATCTTGAATCTCTATTTAAAAAATGTAAATGTAGAATATGATAGATACTAAGTTTGAACATTACAATCAAACAATCCAACAAGGATTTATTAAAAGTAAATTATGTAAAAGTCAAAGAGAAGAATAAAGTAAAATAGAAATAAAAATATGGAACGAAGTTGTAAAAACAATTGTCGTATTAGATAACAACTTTTGAACAAGATCTGCCAACCAGTGTCGTGTAACTTCAAGGGAAAAGTTTTGAAGTTGACCCGCATGATACTTGGGAAGATAAATTCAATATCCTATACAATTTCGTGATCTCTAAACATCAATCTAAAACTTGAACGGGTACGTGTGAAATTGGCAACGACCCACGTGAACTTTGGGATTTAACTAGCTATCTATCTTGTGCTCAATATTTGAGGTATGTGTGATCCTTCATATGATCATTTTATTACTTATCGTCTTTGCTTTCACTTTCTTTATTATGTCTCAGTTGTAAATGATTCTTATCTTTCTCCTTCATTTTTTTTTCAAATCTTTTTATGTTCATGACCATATCTGTATTTTTTTGTCTATTAGTAAATTACGTATTCTTTTGTTCATGTCAAAGTCAATTTATTTCAATTAGATCAGGTATTTTTGAACGTCATAAAGTCTCACAGTTTGTTAGACTTTTTGTAACTTACAAGTGACAATACTTTCAAAATGATATTCTAAGCTTGTTGTTGCGTGTCTACGTGACCTTATCTATACACTGAAAAATACGGAAGCTATTCTTGGATAAAAAGTTATTGACAAAAAAACAAGTATAATAATATTAATAATTGGGAATTATTCTTTGCGTGTCACCGGAACGTCAATGCGACAAGCATGCGATGCTTGTGACATCAACAAACCCACGATCAAAGTGAAAACACACTTCGAATTCAAGTAACTCAAAACAATTTAATTATTAAAGGCATAAAGTTGATTTTTGCTTAACTTTTAAGTCCTTGTCATTGCTGAGCACACGATTCACGAGTTTCGGAAGGAAAACTTTTGTTAGGATAAATTAGGGTTTGTGTTTGCATATAAATTAATCATTGTTTGTTAAGGATTGAATCCCGTCACAGTTTATGGGAAAATACATACAAATATTATCAAGTTATGCACTACATAAACTTGTGATTGGATTTCAATCTATACAGACAAGCCCTAATGAGTTATGGAAAAACAGATTCTATCATTTACATAATAGTTTTCAATTTTCAACAAAACTGTACAATCGTCAGTGACGTGTCAATTTTTTACTATTACTAATGTTCATAGCGATTACTTTAACAGCTTAAACGTTACAAGGGTGTTTGAAACTTGTATTATTTGCCTATGGCCGTCGCGTGCAGCCACCGACAATGGGAATGTGGGACAGGGTTTCACTTCAATTTTTTATTAACACTAGGCACTGTTTCACCTGCTTTTATTTACATCGAAGGATGGATGACCTAGTGCCTGTTATTTCTGTTCTATAATAATAACCTTAACATTATTACAATAAGGGCGAAACGTTACACTGTTCTATAAATGTTTTCTTTAGATTTATGGTGCGAGGCGTGTGTTATGTGCGTAATTATAGCGTGCTTGTGATTTTTTTATGTCTTTAGTGTTTCATCGTATCAGCACATCGTCCTTGATTTTTCTGAGGAGGTACATAACTATGTCACCCTGCTCTTACGCAGAGTTTTATTATTTTGCTATAGGTACAAAAAAGTATAAACATATGGCCAAATGCCATTCTATTAAGTTTAAACATACATAAAATGAATACCTACCAAACCGATAAAGCTTTCATGTCATAAATATTGTAATTAGAGATTAGAATGTCAAGTGTTAGTTTACTAGTAATTACTTTTTTCTATCATTTTTATAATTCCATATAGACTACATTTACAAGCCTTTGCCCTCGGCTCTGCATGCG
Source organism: Spodoptera picta (assembly GCA_038387885.1). NCBI lineage: Eukaryota > Metazoa > Arthropoda > Insecta > Lepidoptera > Noctuidae > Spodoptera > Spodoptera picta. The sequence continues at coordinate 733,858 of JAZHFQ010000374.1, forward strand.
TTTATGTTACATCGAAATTTCATATTTTAAACTATTGAAAAAATCCCATCAAAATGTAGTTTTAAAAATCTAAACAAATATAGGGACAAACAACTGCCGAATGATACTTTGTTTTATACTATGTAGTGATTATGACTGACCTAACTGACAGCTGTTTTACATTTGTAGCTTTTTTGTACGTGATTTTTATTTTGTCATAATGATTGTGGAAATGTTTCAATATTTTTCTTTGTATCTACGATTCCCAAAGATAATTCTTAATACTTATTTGGCTTCATAATTAATATTTGACTTTAAAATTTGGACTGCCTCGTTGGTCGAGTGGTCGCAAGTGCGACTGCCGGGCAAGTGGTCTCGGGTTCGATACCCGGGTCGCGCAAAGTATAACTGGGTTTTTAAAAAAAATTCAGTAGTAGCACGTACTCTGGAATTGTGCCTGATATATGGCCATAGGCTCACCCCCTATTACATGAGACTTACAACATAAATAGTGAAAAGTGGGTGTTACATTGTACAGTGGCATAATGTGCACCTCTGCCGGGTAGGCAGAGGCCTTCGGGGATAAAAGGCTATGTTAATTATTACTTAACAAAAGTATTTTTTACTACGTAGTTAAAGAATATATAATAACCGACCTACTTTTTTAATAGGTCCCAATTCAATAAATTTTATCAATAAAAATAAAAGCATATTTCGTACGCCGTAAAAGCTTATTAAAACAAATAATTTAAGACAAAACGTTTCAGAATCACGGATTGAATTCTTAATTAATATGAAAATTTTACAAGATATTTGTAACGGCATGCTTCAGTTTTACTTCCTCCAGTAAAATTTCAGTGCGGAACTGAAAATATCGAGTTAATTATGTACTTTTCTAAGGGTATTAAATTATGTTATTAGGTGTTATTTATTGACGCTTTACAGATTTCTGTTGACGATTATATAACACACGCATTTTGCCAATAAACTTGAAGAAGTAATTAAAATAAATAATTAATTTCAAGTTACGTAGCATTAACTTTATAAATGTACAAATACCTATTGATTCTTTAATATTATTGAATTATTGATATTGGTTGTTAATAGCTTGTTTTGTTGATTTTGTTACTGAATGAGATAATGATATAAGATATTGGTCGCATTTTTTAAGACTTATATATACTACAATTATAACTAAATTGTATTTTTCAATTTTTATCGATAGTGTATAATGCCATATTCCTGACTTATGTTGCCTTGTGCAATCATTTTGAATTACTCAGGCTCAAACTTTTAATTCTAACTACCTACGCATCATTAATCAGGTCTTCACATCCTTATTTCCTAACAACAACTTCTTAAACTTTAATGCAATCTCAAGTCTTAATCAAATTTATAAGCTAATCAGCATCATTATTCAGAAATTGCAACTAAATAAACGAATAAGAATACTTAATTAAAAATGGATCTTAAATCATCTTTTGCAACTTATTACTCTACAAGGACGGAGCAATTTATTTTAAAATGGTGGACTTATTAAATCGGTTAGGAAGTGGGAATATTGTTTGGAGTTCCCAGGAAATTCGATTATTAACTTTGGAAGGTATATAGAGGTAGAGCCTTTATGCAATCAGTACGGATAGCGAAACCTGCAACTGACGCATGTTGCAAGCTGTATTATGTAATTTGACAAGGGAATATTATTCCAGTATATCAGGTTTTATTAAGTCACTAGTATTCGGTTACGTTTGGATTGGAGACGCTTTGCCTTGTGTAAGTGAAGGGGAATTACGATGTCATTGTTATGGCCTAAATAAAAAATGTATTGAAATTATATTTAAAGTTTATTGTAACTATTCTAGCTCAATATAAATTAACAAGAATACAAGAACATAATAATACTTTTATCAACATTTTTTCATAACCGAGAAATCTAAACATGGACATACAAATTGTAACGTACCCAAATGTAAAACCTAGCCATGCTCGCTAAAATCTACAGCTTTTTAAACAAAGCAGAATCTGGCAAAAAGCCAGAAAAAGATCAGAACAAAGGAGGATTAGAGCAACTTAACAAAACATTTCTTATATCCATCACTTATTGCCGTCAACACAAAACGGTTCGCAATTTCACTCCCATAATCGACTAAGTAGGTTTTACTAGATTTACGTACACATTATTACGGCCCCAAACATCGATCATGAATCCTTGAAATGGGGGAAATAAGGCCAGCTTGTTACGTTGCTAATATTTCCTTTGTCCGGCAAATGGCATCGGTTAAAGCAACTGGGTTTAAAGCGGTTGAATGCAATTTAGGACGGTAGGCCGCATGTAATGGTTATTGTAGTACGGTTTATGTGTTTCGGAGAGTCATCTGTTGGTTTTTGGGTGTTCTGCGGTTTTCCTGTTCTATTATACCTTAATAGATCCCTATGTATTTGTGAAGCTATCTATCAAGTCTATTTATTATCTCTTAGGTCATGGATGGAGGTGAATATTTAACAAATTCCGATTTGCTTTGATCCATGCTGCTTAGCGTCTACTTTAAACATAAGTACTTGACATAAACCTGAGCGATAATAATCTCGCTTGAAGAGGTTAGACGTGACCCTAGGATATCGCCATTAAAGCTCTAGTGGCAGAGATATTAACAGAAAAAAATAGACCGAAAATTTTCTTTTAAAACACAACGTGAAAACGTTTAGAACGAACGAATATTGTACAGTACATTCAGTGTTGTGAATACTAGCGTGCTACATTGGGGTCTGGTGAACAAACGTGTTTGAAAACCGAAAACACTGCCAGTGCGATTGTGAGGTATTTTGTATAATAACAGTATTTGTCTTTTTGTGAAACAAAGTTTTGAACCGAAAGGTCAAAGCACCAGACAGGTCAAAGCGACATATTCATATTGACACCTTTGAAGCCCAACACATATATTATTATTATACACATCTATCTTCAAACGGACAACAATACCTATGTGACCTCGTGTCAACCCTTACAAGTGACGTATCACTTGAAATGTGCTGAAAATATTTGGATTCAAGGGTCATCAAACCTTTGCTGAATAGCTCTCGGTAGAAAATAGGGCCACCACATTCGTTTCGCTGGATGCCTCAGTAGGTCTCTGAATAAATATATCAGACGGATGGGTAGCAGCATCTTCCTGTGAAATAACATCAAACTGTGATTGACAACCCGTCTGTGGTGATCATGGAGCTACTTCCGGAGGTGAACGCCCGTCAGGCGTTTGAAATGAATGAAAAGACGTGAACCGGTGCATAAAGTGTCGAGTCCGTGAGTAGCGTGCTTAGCAGAAATACGTGTAAACTCAACGCGACTTTGTAACACACTAGTAAGCGTGCTACTGCTTACTTGATGGTCGCAACCGGCACATCGGCATTGGCAGTGGGGGCATGCCCGCGATTTACCGCGGGCAGGGCTCCGCTAGCTACCCTGGTTTTGTTCATCTGGCGCGGCATGCAGCAATGCAAATTGACAGCCGCAGTCACGGGCGCTCCGCCGTGGGTATTGGAAGCAACGGTCCAGGAGGCAGCATACGTCCTGCGCACGACACGATTTAAGCAACACGCACATATAGCAACTATACTATGCCCGCTACGAACGTTATACAAACATGAGACATCATACATGTACTTATAGGGTGGGAAATCATTTGACATTGAATATGTACGTGCTAGAATACAGACCCCTTGTCTCCAATACGTTAAAAATCTGATTCTGCATGTATTTTAGCACATTCATACTGGTCTAATGATTCCAAGCTTTATGGAACGATACAATAGCAATCTACGATGTTGTATTTGTTCAGTAGTTTTTATGGATTGGCGTCTGTTTCTGTACTGAAGTAAATATCTAACTCTTTCTGATATAAAAACAATAGATATTCGAAACAGATTATTACAAGGGAATAATAACAAATATGTTCCATCAAGTAGATAAAGATGTTAAGAAATGGAGGGTATTGATTCGCTCACGCTTGATTCGTATTTCAAACGATATTTTTTAGAAGTCACCTGAAATCACAAACAAAACATAATTGTTGATATATAGACGGTGTTCTCTGTAACTTAGTAAATAGGAACTTATAACTCTGTAATAACACAAATTATTATTAAAATATTACTACAGACATATCTAAATTATTTACGAAATGATCATTAAATTAGTTACACGTGTAAATGGATATAATGTTTAATAGCAGTTTCGATCTTGAACGCAATTTCTAGTCATGAACTCATAACCAATCATAAGGCTCTGTTCCACTTCCGAAGTAGGTTAAGCAAACTTACAATAAACACGTTAGTCTATGCATGGAGTATCATTATTTATTGAGAGTACACTTTATAAATGTTAGAATTGAGTTGTTTTTCTTTTAATTCGAAAATCGTTCAGCGTTACGTAACTCTCTCGCCTTGTTGTAAGCAATGGTGCGCTCACTCTGACCCATAAGTAACCCATTGGTAGACTCTTGAAGATATTCTAAATTTAACCGTCAGGAAACACAGAGTTTGACAAAGAATCCAAGTTGTATTTGAACAAAATATAAAATTTTGTTAAAATATCAATGGATTTATTTTGGGGACTGGCATTTTTTGGTTCGACTTTTAACATTAATTTTATTTGGAGGTTCTTGGAGCTTCTGTCCAAGCAGATTGTGTCAAAACTTTCTACCAAACCCGGTCACAAAAAGGATGTCAAGTGGTCTTTGTCAGTCATAACCAGGTACGTACACAATTTATTACGAAACAACTTCATCGATATGGATGAAACTTTACTAAATATAAAAGAAAATAAGAAAAGTTAGTTTATTCACGTTATATGACAATAACGACAGTTGTATACATAAATGAAATGAAAATGGTAAGCATTTATGCCTCAAGGTCTTCAAAGGTTTACACATACGTTTTTTGAATATTCCAGTAACCATATAATATTATTTAGGGTCCTTTAATCAGAACGACTGCCTGGTTGGTCGTATGGTTGCAGTGTTCGATTACCGGGTCGAGTAAAGTATAACTGGGATATTTTTTTAATCTCAGTAGTAGCACGGAGTTTAGAATTGTGCCCGGTATGACAATAGGCTCACCCCCTATTACATAGGACTCATAACATAAATAGTGAAAAGTGGGTGTTACATTGTACAGTGGCATTAAGTGCCGTAATGTGCTTTTCTACCTCTTCGAGGATAAAAGGCATGATAATGAGTTTAATCCGAACAAAAGCACATGATCCAAATCCTAGTTAATAAAAAAATCCTATTGTCAACGACTTTTTAATGAAAAACGTGTTCCCAAAACTAAATAAATATTAAAGTTATAGTAAAACATTTCATTTTTCTCCATCCCTAGTTGCTGGCTTATGTAGTAACTGACATTTTTAATCGTATGAGCTTGTGCGCGACACGACTAATCTGTACGTAATCCTACTTACAAAAGCCGTAGTAGTGAGGAACATAAACAATACCTACTTATTATTTTGTTGAACCTTTCATAATTTTATGTTACACATTGCTTTGGCAAATTTTGTATGGTGTAATAATTTAATGTAGGTATAATGATTTTAGACCGCTTTATAGGACTTTTAAGTTTGCTTAAGTGTCAATTTTGTGATATTATTAGGTATATGTTTCATAATTTATTGTATTTTGAAATTGAAAAGTAATCGATTCTATTTACTGTTTACTGTCTTTATCATAGAGATAAAGTATAATAATATAGTTGAAAGCGACACTTTGCCTCCAATCTCAAATCAATTCAAGGCATCTATAGTGTGTTTCATTTTTATTTCTTTTCTATTTTTAAAAAACGTTGTCCAACACTATTTCTCATGTGTCATGGTGTGTGTACAAGGCAATTTACAATTTTATGACATAATGTATTGTGTTCTAACTATAAGCCCTATTACGAAAAAAATAATAGGAATCATTAAAATTGTTTTTAGGTATCTCAAAACCCTTATCCTTATCCTTACTAATATTATAAATCGCAAAGTGAGTTTGTTTGTTTGTTTGTTTGTTCCGCTTTCACGCAGTAACTACTAAACCGATTGCTTTGAATTTTTGTAGAAGTAAAGTTAGAAGTCCGGATTAAATAATAGGGTACTTTTTATTCCGCAAAAATAGATATTCTCGAGGGAAAACAAAAGTATTAGTATAGATGGCGCTGTATGTATTGGTATATAGGTATCACATAGGCTATTTTTTAACCTTTTGTGACGTGAGCGAAGCCGCGGGTAAAAGCTAGTTGTAGAATAAATCTATGAATTGACAAATGTTTTTTCGGATTATCAGTCCTAAAATTCTCAATTGCAACACGAAATCTTTATGATACAAGCTTTTTTTTTATTTAATTCAAAATGATAACATTGAGGTTATATATGGGTATATAACTACTCTAACACATGTTTCAGAAAAAATAAGTAGGTTTTGTCCTGAATACGGTCCTAAGCTACACCAAAATCACACGTACACAAAAATATATAACACGATAATACCATTATAATCCGTTGTCCTCAATAACTTGTCATCACAGTCTTATCTAGAGGTATGTAAGTAAGCTTCTGTACTTAACGCTAGCACTTCATTTGAACATACTGAAACCCTATTGTAGTGTTTATCTGCCTTTGTCAGATGTTCACATAATCTCAGTAATTTTCTATGGAGACACACACAGCAAGCTATACATAACTAGTTAATCGTGATCTCGTTTTATACGATCGTTGTACTAATTCAACGGTCATTTTATACTAGTTGTCTTAGTTTGATGTGATCTACAAGAGCTCATATATAAAGGGACTTTAAATTCGTTTAAAGTTATAGGATTAGAATAATCTTAGAACAATGAGGGTTTGAGGTTGTATTTAGTTATGATAAATACATAATTGGGTAGTTTCCAGGGTACCAGAATTAAATTTCTAATTAGTCCGCCTGTTAGACAATGAAAAAAATATATTAGACACGTATTTTTTTATTTTCTCGCATTAAGTTGCATTACTTAGATAAAATTGCGTCAAGTTTTCGATTGGGAGGTCGTTACGTCATAACGTGCTACAAAATGTGACACACTGTGACGTCACACGATATTTCAAATTAATATATCGTCGAAAGTAGGTATTTAATTTTGTGAGAAAAGAAAACATACGTGTCTAAAGTTTTAATTAAATTAATGTACCAAGACGGACATTTAAATAAACTTACTTTTTATACTGTTAACATAATCAGGTTAGGAGCATCAAAATGTCATAATAATATAATAAATAATTATCATATTCATTGAAAATTCTATGCCATTGAGGTTCCAATTAGAAAAGTGTAATTAAAAATACAAAAATCCATATAATAATTGAGAAAGTTAACAAATAACATTTAATTGCAAACTGATTGAATGTCCAAGTACCAAAATTGCAATCTGATTGAATTTTAAAGTAACCAGGTATTAATCCAACCTAAGTACTTACGTGGAAAACATTTTCAATTTTCATCATTTAACTTTGATACACCACGAATCTGTGAGTATTATTTATTTTATTAAACCTTATTTTAATTTAAATAACGTGCATTTCAGCTTACCCTGAGTGAAGCTTAAATAATACCTCTTTACGAAGTTTTTATTTACATTAACTATACGGGAAAATATGGATTTTCTCCGAATTTTTTATATAGCATGGAAAAGCTGTCGTTTTTTTAATGGAATAAGTAAACGAGCAGACGGATTACCTGATGGCAAGCAATCGGCTTCACTCATGGACACCCGAAACACCAGGTTAGTGCGTTACCGGCGTTTTGGTGATTAGGCTTTGGGAGTTGGAGAGATTGGGTAACCGGTAACCTGACTCACACGACGAAACACAGCGCACGTGTTGTTTAACGTCAATTTTCTGTAAGGCCGTGGTATCCCCCCGGTCGAGCCGAAGCATAGCTCTCCCACACTTACGATTAAGTATGATTTAAAATGAATTTTAATAACTTTTTAATGAAGTTGAATGTTGTTTGGTTTGTTTAATTCAGTGGAATAATGACTATGAGAGCAGTTCTTCTTGAGTTTTTTATAAACATTAGTACGACGTTACTTCTATAAAATCAAACATTCATCTACTGTGTAGAATATACTACGAAAATTGTGATAAAATATAAATTTTCTATGGCTTTTAAGAGAAGTAATTATTAAAATGACAGACGTAACACGAAGCTTGGAATTATAGACATCATTTGCACACCCTTCTTACGAAGAGAAAGCAAATTGTAGCTAATATTTTTATACATAGAGTCGCATTTACTATGCTTCACTATCATACATTTTTCATTTATCATTGATAAGTTTTTAAACTGTCTCAATCAGCACTGATAACCGATCTCAGTATAAATAATGGATCATAATCAAAGATGTAAAAACTGATAAGAATATATAATGAATATAATGAATGGTTAGCGTGTGTCCTATGCACATGTACTAATCATATATTAAAATTAATATGTGTTTTTTGTCGAATTGCAGTGTAAATTGCCTTTGACTGATCAAAAATTAACAGTGCCTATCTATACGTGGTATTTAACTATTTATATTATCAAAGTAATTTGCTGTTAAGGTCATTAATCATAATACCTCTATAACATAACAAAACGCCTTTTTTACCCGAAGGAATAGGCGGAGGTGTACATTACGAGAATTGTGCCTGGTATATGTGCGCGTTCTAAACCTACCACCGGCAATTACCAATGTAACTTTTTCCGAGTTATGTGTACTTTCTAAGATTATTCAGACACCATTGACAAACGGTGAAGGAAAACGTCGTAAGGAAACCTGGACATGGTTTCTAATTATAAGTTTGAAATCGCCAATCCGCAATAAGTAAGCGTGGTGATTAATGCTCAAACCTTCTCCATGTGAGAAGAGGCTTTGCTCAGTAGTGGGCATTTATAAACTATTGATGATCATGATGATGTGGCAATGGCTTATCTCCTATTAAACAAATAGTGAGTGTTACATTATACAGTATTGAATAATTTTTCGATATAACTGAAGATTAAAAAATGGTTAAAGATATCAGTAAAACTTTTTAGTGTGAAGGATCCATAAAGTTTGAAATAAAAAAGTTAACTTTTGTTTTATAGCCATATAAATGATTCCATAGTCCATTTCCCATGGGAAAAAGGAAACAGGCGTGGGCTTAACATTTACCAGTTATAGTGAGCTTGCATCAAACTAGCTAGAGGTATTAATAATATTAGTGAGTCGCATTTTATTCGATTTCTGATTTTAGTATTTCGGTTTATCATTTCCCTCAAAATAAGTCTCTGTATAAACTAACAATATAAAACTATTGTCTTGATAATGTTATAAACCTTGAGTTCTAAGTTTTATCTTTAAAAACAGTGGCTTCCTATGAAAAAGTGGTCATAAAAAGTGGAAGGCGCGCTCCTTACAGCGCGGCGTTTCAATGAAAAAATACTCGTTTCGTTCAAATGCGTCATCGTAATAAAAGGGCTTAATTAACTTTAGACAAATTAAGTTTATTAAAGTCCGTAAATGAGCGCTGTATAAGCAATTAGTTTAAGTGGAATTTATGTACGGAAAGTGTTAACTTGACACCCAAGTGTTTTTTACACTTCACCTATTTTTTACACTTTAATTCTACAAAGGTTTGCTTTCATTTTCCCGTGTCTATTTTATGCATTTGTGATATGTTGTTGTACCTATTTATTACCTGCTGTTGCCTATGACTTTGTTGGCGTAGAATACGATTTTTGTTTCACCTCATCGGAGCATTTAACACGTTAAACGCCATGGCAGTCACCGGTGACCGACATTAGCGGAGGATTTGCCTTCAACAATTATTTGTTGGCAGCCAAAGCCTTAATCGGGATAAAAGTCTGAGTGATCCTATCACCTAAGTCAGCGCTTCCTGTATACCAAATTTCATCAAAACCCGTACAGTAGCTTTTCAGCGTAATGGTCGGAAAGACAGAAAAAACTTTTTCATTTATAATAATTAGTGTGATGGTGTTATTCATTATTACCTGTCATCGAAATAGGCGCATTGAAACTCATGAGGTTTTATGTCGGAATACTGCAACGTTACTCAATTTTATGTGGCGCTTAAGTATACCTCTAGTTCTGTCACCACTAATTCGTTGTAAAATGACAGAGATGGCACGATATTTAAGCACGACTTAAATTTGAGTAACGTTTCAGTATTCCGCACTTAGACTTTCAGTTACAAAATAAACTTGCATGGTTCTCCCACTTCTTTACTGATATTTAAATTCAAAGTCATGTGATTTTAGTTACAGAATAAACCTACATGGTTCTCCCACTTCTTCACTGATATCGAAACAATAATAATACTAGTACAATAATGATAGAACAATAGTTAGACCTCTAAGTTTGTTTCGGTGTTTTAGTCCTCAGTTAGCAAATGCCATACTGTAAAACGTTGACGTGTTAACGTCCTATTTTGTGTCTTATTTGCAAAAATATACGTCATATATTTAGATTACAATAAGTACATCATATAACTCACTAACTCGTCGAGAATAATGCGGTAGTATTCGAAGTTAGTCTTGGTGGCCCAGAGGTTGAAGACGTCAGCATGAGATGCACAAGGGTGCAGGTTCGAAACCTACCAACGGCAAGTACCAATGTGACTTTTTCCGAGTTATATGTACATACTTTCTAAGATATAATTAGACTTCACTGACCAACGGTGAAGGAAAACATAGTGCGGAAACCTGGACTTATAATTTCTAATTATAAGTTTGAAATCGCCAACCCGCAACGAGCAAGCGTGGTGATTAATGCTCTAACCTTCTCCGTTTGATAAGAGGCTTTGCTCAGCAGTGGGCATTTATAGCTGTTGATGATGATTCGAAGTTTGGCAATAAACATTCCCTGGTTTCGTCTTCAGGGAACTAAATATATGCAAGATTTACTGTTTTCTGACTATTAAACTGGTCATTTCCTGGAAAATTACGAAACAATTTTACTAGAACAACGACTCTCATAATAGTTTCATACATTTGAAAGTAATAAACTATGTACGATGCATTCCTTTGAGTATTTTTCAGTGTTTATTTAATTAGATAACATGTATGTTATTGAGGTTAATGGATAGGTACTAAAAATACAAATATCAACGTTTGTTGATAGAAAAAAATGTATTTTTTTATGGTGGTAGGCATATTTTAGTTTTTACTTGTTTTTAATTATTTTTTAATATTAACTAGCTTCTGCCCGAGACTTCCGACGCGCAATCCCGTTTTCTCCCGTTACCGTAGGATTTTCAGGATTTTAATGCCTTAAGCACATTTTCCTGACAAAAACAATCACAACAAAAAAAAGATCAGCCAAATCGGTCTAACCGTTCTCAAGTAATGGCGTGACAACGGGAAACGGGTTTCATTTTTATATAAATAGAGATAAAGAGAGAGATAAAGAGATAAAGAGATAGTTTATTTTGCTTCAATTATATAATTGAAGCAAAATAAACTATCTATAAAAGTAGTATATATATATATATATACTACTTTTATATATAGATATTAAATAATTATAATTATATATAGATATTACTTCAATTATAGTTTAAACATATATTTATAATTCTAGTATTATATTTATATATTTTATCTATTTAGACTAGCAGAAAAAGTGTATCCTGTACTAAAGGAGTGAAACTGTCTAAGAGGTAAAAACTTATTCTCAAATACTATATTTTTCGACATTGTAACCACCACATTAGTAAGTAAATAAAATATTTACCGAAGTCCTAAAAAACCTCATATTAAACTGTCCAACACCAAGCGGTCACCGGTGAACGCAACCTATTGTTCTATAATTGTGTCTATAATGACGGTACTCGACGAGTTAAACGGTATTACAAATATGAAACCATTTATTTTGGATTCGTGTTTGTTTTTAATAAATAATTTGTGCTTATTTGTTTTATTTGTTTAAAGCTTACGTATTTTTAAAATAGTCTTCGCGCCAAAAAGCAAAACTCGTACTACACAATTTTTTTACATACATACATAATATCACGCCTTTTATCCCCGAAGGGGTAGGCAGAGGTACACATTCTACCACAGTACAATGTAACACCCACTTTTCACTAATTGTTATGAGTCCCATGTAATAGGGAGTGAGCCTATTGCCATATACCGGGCACATTTCCAGACTCCGTGCTACTACTGAGAATTTAAAAAAAAAAACCCAGTAATACTTTGCCCGACCCGGGAATCGAATCCGAGACCCCTTGCCCGGCAGTCGCACTTGCGACTACTCGGCCAACGAGGCAGTTTTGAGGTTAATGGATAGGTACTAAAAATACAAATATCAACGTTTGTTGATAGAAAAAAATGTATTTTTTTATGGTGTAAAGGTGGTAGGCATGTTTTAGTTTTTACTTGTTTTTAATTATTTTTTAATATTAACTAGCTTCTGCCCGAGACTTCCGACGCGCAATCCCGTTTTCTCCCGTTACCGTAGGATTTTCAGGATTTTAATGCCTTAAGCACATTTTCCTGACAAAAACAATCACAACAAAAAAAAGATCAGCCAAATCGGTCTAACCGTTCTCAAGTAATGGCGTGACAATGGGAAACGGGTTTCATTTTTATATAAATAGAGATAAAGAGATAAAGAGATAGTTTATTTTGCTTCAATTATATAATTGAAGCAAAATAAACTATCTATAAAAGTAGTATATATATATATATATATACTACTTTTATATATAGATATTAAATAATTATAATTATATATAGATATTACTTCAATTATAGTTTAAACATATATTTATAATTCTAGTAATATATTTATATATTTTATCTATTTAGACTAGCAGAAAAAGTGTATCCTGTACTAAAGGAGTGAAACTGACTAAAAGGTAAAAACTTATTCTCAAATACTATATTTTTCGACATTGTAACCACCACATTAGTAAGTAAATAAAATATTTACCGAAGTCCTAAAAAACCTCATATTAAACTGTCCAACACCAAGCGGTCACCGGTGACCGCAACCTATTGTTCTATAATTGTGTCTATAATGACGGTACTCGACGAGTTAAACGGTATAACAAATATGAAACCATTTATTTTGGATTCGTGTTTGTTTTTAATAAATAATTTGTGCTTATTTGTTTTATTTGTTTAAAGCTTACGTATTTTTAAAATAGTCTTCGCGCCAAAAAGCAAAACTCGTACTATACAATTTTTTTACATACATACATAATATCACGCCTTTTATCCCCGAAGGGGTAGGCAGAGGTACACATTCTACCACAGTACAATGTAACACCCACTTTTCACTAATTGTTATGAGTCCCATGTAATAGGGAGTGAGCCTATTGCCATATACCGGGCACATTTCCAGACTCCGTGCTACTACTGAGAATTTAAAAAAAAAAACCCAGTAATACTTTGCCCGACCCGGGAATCGAATCCGAGACCCCTTGCCCGGCAGTCGCACTTGCGACTACTCGGCCAACGAGGCAGTTTTTTTAAAGGTAGCATAAACCGGTAAACGAGCAGACGGATCACCTGATGGTAAGCAATCGGCACCGCCCATGGACATCCGAAACACCAAGTGTTACAAGTGCGTTACCGGCCTTTTGGGAATTGGGAATTTGTGAATTGTGGAGGATTCGGGGATTCGGGAGAGTAGGGAGGGGGTTAATTGGACCTCCGATAACCTCACTCACACGACGAAACACAACGCAAGCGACGCTTCACGTCAGTTTTTTGTGAGGCCGTGGTATCACTCTGGTTGAGCCGGCCTATTCGTGCCGAAGCATGGCTCTCCCACACTTCATAAATACTCCCATAATAAATTGATAGTTATCATTGAAGAAGAAAAAGGTAACACTTCAGTAAGAAAACTATCGATCCTACATAAAAGCTTTTAAAAGGCCTCAAATACAATTAACTACAACGAGAAATGGACTTTATTGCGAGCCTATAAAGAGTACAAAATCTGAATACAATGAACGTACATTCTTCAGTTTTAGTGTCCATTTGGAACCAGTCCAACGTTCGTATGATTAAAAGCTGTCAATGTTCAGTTTTATGTTAAGCTAAAATGAGGTTAAATGACTACTTCCTAAGTATTATGTTGCCATAAAATCAAAGCAGATGTTGGATTTGATTGGTTGCCAAAGATGTTTCAGTCTCTTGTTTCAAAAAAGATTTCTATTACCAAGAACATTATGCAATTTTAAACGCTTTTTTTTTTTTTTTTTTTAAGGGGGGAAAATCATCGAATGACTTCTCCCGCCTGGGTGAGGCGGGAGGGAGTGTCAGACTCTTACTGACTAAAAACCACCCCGTTCCTTCTCCTGCACGTCGAGCCGGAGCCCCGGTTACCCGTTAGGTTCTCCGCGACTCCGAATCGGCATCGGCCGTATTGGGCCCCATCTGTGGTGGTCTGATGGCTCTTTGAGGCGCGCGCGGAACGCGACGCGCCGTACGCTCGGGTCTGTTTCTGGTCGGACGGGGAGCCACCCATGCTCGCCGTCCGCAGGCCCGCGCTTACGGTGGCCGGAGATCGTCTCGCGATCCCCGACGCCCGGTGTGTCCTTCGCGACGGCTGGGTTGCGAGGAGGCAGCGCTTCGCTGCCTCACGCGTCCCGCCTCCTCCTTAGCTAGCATGACTGCTTCGCAAAAGGAGGAGACGGCATCCCAGTCCCCCTCGCTCCGCATCATGGCCTGCACTAGGCCCGGACGCGAGAGGTCGCCATCGCCGATCACTTCCCTGAGGACACGGCGGTGCTCAGCCCACGAAGGGCATTCTCCCACCGTGTGTTCCACCGTGTCCTCAGGGCGGTCCTCGCAGTGATGACACCCGGGCGTTTCCTCCCGCCCCATCAGACACAGGTACCTCCCGAAACTTCCATGTCCGGTGAGGACCTGCGTCAGGCGGTAGGTGAGGACGCCGTAGCGTCTCTCAAGCCACTCCTCAAAGAGGGGACTTACCGCTGCGATGGCAGCGAGCCCAAATTTTAAACGCTATGCGTTTAAAATTGCCAATTTAGCAATGTACCCTAATGAGGCATTTTTCAATTACATAATAAATTGATTATGGAAAAACATGACAACCAAAAATCGTGATATTTGCTACGATATAAGCATGATGCATCTTATCAATCCGCTTTATTATTTACTAGCGACCCGCCCCGGCTTCGCACGGGTGCAATATGCATGTATTATATATAGAAACCTTCCTCTTAAATCACTTTATCTTTAAAAAGAAAACCGCATCAAAATCCGTTGCAAAGTTTCAAAGATTTAAGCATACAAAGGGACATAGGGACAGAGAAAGCGACTTTGTTTTATACTATGTAGTGATGTCAAAAGATTTTATATAAAGTCTTAACCTTTGGATTATAAAGATAAAAATTACAAAACACTGAACAAAAAATGTACATAACCTTCCTTTCATTTTTACCATCAAAGAAACATATCATACATAAAATCACGCCTTTTATCCTCGAAATGAGAGGTGGGCAGAGGTGCACATTATGTGACAGTACAATGTAACACCCACTTCTCACTATTTATCTTATGAGTCCCATGTAATAAGGGGTGAGCCTATTGCCATATACCGGGCACAATTACCCCCAGTAATACTTTGTCCGACCCGGGAATCGAACATGAGACTCCTTGCCAGGCAGTCGCAGTTATGACCACTCGGCCAACGAGGCAGTCAGAAAGATATCATTTATCCTTATCATATTAACAAGCAAGAACCAATATTCAGACTACAGACATAACATAACAACATTTTAAACAAGACATTCAATTAGTATCACAAATTATATACTAGCTTTGTATAGAGTCATGTTTACTGGCTTTGAGGGATAATACGAAGGGATAGAAAGATAATCACGGGTCAACGGTCAGTAATCTCCAACTAGTTACAACTTGCAGTATTTATCTCAAACAAAGCTGAGAACAGCTCGTTATAAAGAACACAATAAATTGGTTAAAAAAAACAAACAATAATATCAATACTTTCTTTTTTAACGACTTTCTTGTTGTTTTATTGCTGCTAATAGAGTGGACTTGAAATACGATATTACGCCTTTTATCTTTGAAGAGGTAAGCAGAGGTGAACATTACGACACTTAATGTCCTTGTACGATGTAACGCCCACTTTTCACTATTTCTGCTATGAGTCCCATGTAATGGGAGAGAAACCTATTGCCATATAGTAGACACAATTTCAGACTTGAGATTTTTTTTAAACTCAGTAATGCTTTGCCGGACCTCTGAATCAAATCCAAGATACCTTGCCGCCCAGTCGCACTTATGACCACTCGCCCAATGAGTCTTTATTAGAGTTTCTGGGTATTAATTTTCAAATCATCTGTTAAGTTGACATTACTTTTAGTAATATAACATGCCATCTTTCAGCAAGCACGGCTTCGGCACGGCTCCAACCCAATAATTGTGTCGCGGAGAACCTAACGGGTAACCGGGGCTCCGGCTCGACGTGCAGGAGAAGGAACGGGCTGGTTTTTAGTCAGTAAGAGTCTGACACTCCCTCCCGCCTCACCCAGGCGGGAGCAGTCATTCGATGATTTTCCCCCCTTTAAAAAAAATAAAATAAAAAAAAACCCAATAATTGTCATTCAAATATGAATTTTAAATCATATGTCATACGATATCTTTTATAACTTCAATATAAAAATCTGTAAGCGCGCCGCCCTTACACCTTTATCTATTGTTTGCAAAGCTAAAAACGCAGTGACCTCTTTATCCTCCACATTTACAATCATCTACATTTTACATAGGTACGTAGGTATCATAGTTTTTTTTATATAAAACATACCTTCACAATCAGTTCTAAATATGGAATATCTATATTTAAATAAAATGCCATTGCCTGTCTTAATTTAAGTGAATGACTTGAAAAACGTGCTAGACTGGACAACTCAATACTTCTGGCAAATGAGTAAGCAACAATCCTGAATCGCACCACTAACGGTATTGGCACACGATGACTTTGCAAACCGTTTTGTTTTCTTTTACAATTATATAAGGCACACTATTGTGTAATTGTAAAAGTCATTTTAAAACTGAGATGATTCCTTTTTTAAAACAAAAAATGCGTTTTACCGGAATACTGAAACGTTACTCAATTTTAAGTCGTGCTTAAATATTGTGCCATCTCTGTCATTTACTAAGAATTTGTAGAGACAGAACTATACTTAAGCGCAACTTAAAATTGAGTAACGTTTCAGTATTCGGGCATAATTCATTAACTTTTACTTTTTAAGTTTCGAAGTTTCGAACCACATTTAAACAATAAATCTATTATATGAATACCATACAATAGAATTGCACCTGACCATATGAAATATTATTTAATTTTAGAATTAAATAAAACCGCTAATATTTAATTTATTTTTCCAAACAAAAAAAGGCTAGGTTCTAGTTTCGTAACAAAGAAAACTAAAAAACATTGTTGACGAACAATTTTAAAATCGTAAAACAGTTTGTGCAATTACTGCTGTTATTAGACGCGAATCTCTAATTTGCGTCTAATAACCTGCTATTAGGTTTGATTACCTGCCTAAGTATACCTTTGAATGTTTGAAAAATTATGGTAGATACCTACATACTTTTTGTGGAAATTTTACGGCGAAATTTTAAAACGAAATTACTTTCCGACGTTTTTAGAAACGATTTTAATTTCATGTTAGAATTTACGACTAGATTTGCATAATTTTCAAAGTTACACAGTATTAATGCTGATATCAAGATATATTGTACACATAGTATGTTTTTAGTAACAATAATTTTACTTAAACTAAACACGCTGTTAGGCGCAAGTTCTTGTCCGACTCGAACTTGATTGTTTACTTGTAGACTGTTCCAAGTTCTATCTATCCCTTTAAAATTTCATCAAGAAACCAGCTCGATAGTGAATACTTAATGATCACCTGGACTAATTAATTGACAAGTTTAATGATAACTTGTACAACATTTAGAAGTGAGACTAATTCCGATTCTTAGATTACATTTCATAATTCGTTACTAGGCGGCCTAAAAGCGTTTAAATCGATCGAAGACGAAGACCGAACGAGGGACCCATTCGAAATGATCAATAAGACATTGAATAATTCTTTTACACACTGTTTTAAAAAACCGACCTCAACGCCTTCTTTTTTGTTTACTAAAACTTTATCTCTTTTCCCAAGTGTAATAATCACTTTTCTTTTTTTGAAAACCGTATCAATATCGGTTCTGCCAATCGTGAGGTTATCGCGCACAAATATACATACATAGGTACAGGTCGAACTGAGAACGTCATTTGTTTCTGAAGTCGGTTAAAAATAAAATCATAATAAAAAGATAGAGAAGATGAAGTTGCAATTAAGATGAATACAACTAAAACAAAAGAAGGAAGAATTCCTACAATAAATGAAAAACTAACTAACAAAGAAGTGAATCATAATAAAGCTACAGATTGCACTGAAGTTGAAGGACCGCAAATAAAGGTTAGCAACTCAATCTCATTAAGACTTCAGACAATAAATTTTAAAATGGAATATAATTCAGTAAGATAAAGCGTTGCTCTTTTTAGCAGAAAATTACTTATCTCAGCTGTGGGTGTGATGAATAGAGATGGTGAAGAAATGCTTGTTACAGCAAATTGTTTTGTTTTTGTATGTGTAGACAATATGTTTCTGTTTTTTGTAATGAAAAAAGAAGTAGTATTAAATCAGACGTCAAGTTTTTTATTTATATGCTTTTTGAGAGATACCTTTTTAATAATGTTTTCGCTACAATTTTTTTTTATGTATCACTCGATGCTAAGCAATCGGCATCGCCCATGAACATCTGGAACACCAGAGGCGTTACAAATGCGTTTTTTTTAAGGGGGGAAAATCATCGAATGAGTGCTCCCGCCGCCGGGGTGAGGCGGGAGGGAGTGTCAGACTTTTACTGACTAAAAACCACCCCGTTCCTTCTCCTGCACGTCGAGCCGGAGTCCCGGTTACCAGTTAGGTTTTCCGCGACTCCGAATCGGCATCGGCCCTATTGGACCCCATCTGTGGTGGTCTGATGGCTCTTAGAGGCGCGCGCGGAACGCGACGCGCCGTACGCTCGGGTCTGTTTCTGGTCGGACGGGATGCGTTACCGGCCTTTTGGGGATTCAGGGATTGGGGAAATTGGAGTGGAGGGGGGGGGAGTTGGGTCCTTTAACCTCACTCACACGACAAAATACAACCCAAGCGTTGTTTCACGTCGGTTTTCTGTAAGGCCTATCTATTATCACTCCGGTCGAGCCGGCTCATTTGTGCAGAAGCATGGCTCTCCCATACTTTAATAATATAAAGGAACAAATTCCAAATCCCAAATGACTGCCTCATTGGCCGAGTGGTCACAAATGCGACTGCCGTGCAAGGGGTCCCGGGTTCGTGTCCGGGTCGGGCAAATTATTACTGGATTTGAAAAAACCTCAGTAGTAGCACGGAGTCTGGAAATGTGCCCGGTAAATGATAATAGGCTCACCCCCTATTACATGGGACTCATATCATAAATACTGAAAAGTGGGTGTTACATTGTACAGGGGCATTAAGTGCCGTAATGTGCACCTCTGCCTACTCCTACGGGGATAAAAGGCGTGATGTTATGTTATGTTATATAATTTCCAAATTTCCATTATAATATTCGTCATCAGATATCCCAGTAAAAAACTTCGAAAACACTTATAATAATAATAGAAATTCGAAATCATATCCCATGATTAAAACGATACATCTCATTGCTATAAACAACAATGACTTTGGATTCGTGTACATCAAACTACAAAAAGCCCAATAAACAAAATGAAATCGAAGAACAAAGCAAAATGTTCGAATTTTAAACTACTTTCTCTACAAAACAGTGACGTCACTGCATACTATCGTTTTGACAAAGCTCTATGCAACTCGAGCTATATTGGGCTTCAAAGCCAAATAATGTGATCAACGTCAAAAGACTTTGTGTATGTGTTTATGTGTGTGTACGTTTGAATTTGTTTGCATTTATGCGACATCCATTCATACGAGATTGGATTTGAATCCGATTGGTAGATATTTGTCTGCAATGAGATGGTACTATCTATATGTATGATTCCTTATTTATTTGATAAATAGAATGTACGTATTTTTAATGTACTTTATACAGATAAAAAATTACATTCATCTATTTTGTTATATCATTGATTTTAAGCCAACTACAAATTTTATTAAAATAGTCATACTAGTTAAATATGTTTTAGTATTAATTAAGTTTTAATGTACTAATACAGATTTCTTGTTTAATATTTGTACCTGTTAGAGTATCAAATATGGCAGTCCATTTGAAAGACATTATAAGTAGCAAAGATTTTCAAACTGCTACTAAATAAAATAATGTTACATTTTAAAATATATTAGTACAGTGGCATGATAACTAACCCATTACAAGAAGCAATTGACCTAAAAATAAAAACGCTCTCGGGGCGGTGTGTGAAACAAAAAAAAAGAATCAATGACGTCACATCGATAGGGTGGAGTTAGCATGTACCGTATCAAACTAACAAGGTTACTGATACGAAGTTTAGCTACTTATAATGACATATTGTATAAGTAGCGACATTGTAGTAACGACATTGAATTGGAATTTCATAATCACGTTGACCGATGTTCGATTCCCGGGTCGGGAAAAGTATAATGATTGATGTCGTTATACGTAAAAAAACTGGTACTAAGCATTCTGATTTAATGTGATAAGGTGGCAAACGAGCCGAAAGATCACCTGATGGTAAGCGATTGGCAGATTTGATTGCCTGGGATATTACGACGAACATGCAATATCTATCATCATCAGCCCATTTTAGTACAATGCAGGACACGATCCTCTTTACCCAGTGACCAGAAAGACGGTGGCACAGTGGTCACGTGCCGCCATGCATAGCGGGGCTCTATGGAGACGTGTGTCTCCCACACACGTCTCTATAGAGCTGTGCCGTAACATGCGTTTTATGGTGGGGGTTCCGGAGCAGGTCTGTTATTGAGGACTCGGTGCCACCCAAAGGAGATAATGGTGGCTATCGAGATGGTTTTAAT
Organism: Spodoptera picta; assembly: GCA_038387885.1. Classification (NCBI taxonomy): domain Eukaryota; kingdom Metazoa; phylum Arthropoda; class Insecta; order Lepidoptera; family Noctuidae; genus Spodoptera; species Spodoptera picta. The sequence goes on from JAZHFQ010000374.1 coordinate 754,961, forward strand.
GAGGTAGGAAACCCAAAACTCCTTATTTCTAGAAAGAACTAGCTAGCACATTTCATAGGGTTCTCCCTATGAACGCTATGCGCTATTTGAAGGTTTCCCTCTAGTCATCAAATAAAAAAAGGACACGGTCCTTAAAAGCCTTTAAAGAGTAAAGGCACTGAACAAATACGCTCTTTGATAAGCAATAGCAAACACATATGTATAAAACAGTGTATACAAACTCTGTGGTCCACATAATGCAGTGGTTAACCAACTAATCAGCGTTTGCTTTGACATGACATCATTTGAGTGCATTATATCCGGCTAATGCAGGTTTAGTCCGGGTAATCGTATTAAGAGCTCATATTAAACTGGACTTGTGTGATGTGTAGATCAAAATTGTATCACAATGTAGTACGTAGATTTTTTACATTGGTCTTGATTATAATGCTGTTAAGTAAAATACATACTATGTTTAGTAGAGAGCTAAATATTAAACATATAAATTATAAAAAAGCATTTGCAGATGCAATGAACGAAAAATACATAAATGATTTATCAACTTTTTTAGTAAGGATTAAGGTATACATAGGTATACATAGGTATACCTTAATCCTATGATGATTTTTTTTTTTTTTTAGTGGGTAAAATCATCCAATGGCTTCTCCCGCCTTAGGTGAGGCGCGACGAAGTGTCAGACAGACAGTCTTACTGACTAAAAATCACCCCGTTCGGCTTCTGCACTTCGAGTCGAATCATGGCAACCCGTTAAGTCCTTCGGGACTCCAAATTCGAGTCACAGACGGACTCTTAGCGATATCGCGTAGCCTACATCGCCGCGACCGCTCACGCTGCTCATGTATGAGAAAGAGTCCCTTTGTTTCTCGAAACTAGTAGAGCTGTTCTTCGTATATTGACGTGAGTAACTCGTAATTTTTAGTTTGTTTAATTTGTTTTTTATATATAATATTTTTATAAAAATATATATAATATTTTTAAAACGTTGCCTCACATTAAGATTGTCTCCTGTGTCGTGGCTGCGTTTACAAACATACAAGTTCATACACAATGACACCCAAACCAGAAACAATAATTTGTGGATCACACAAAGTGTTGTTCCGTGCGGGAATCAAACCCGCGACACGTTGAACGGTTGCCGGTTGCCCAGCCACCGCACCAACCGTGCAGTTAGATGTCTCACGATAGTTATTACACAACTTAGACTGACTTCATTATTATTTTTAAACCCTACAACATTATACTACTTCTAAAGTCTAAAACAATTGAAAATATTTATAGTTTCCAATAGCATTTACATGTATATTGAGAATACCAAAAAGGTCTCATATAAAACTGAGCTCTTTGCAAACTGCAACGAATCTCATAACAATTTCTGTTCCAGTATTCCTGTGGTTAAAGTAAAATGAAAACCTTAAGCCAATCACTATCTTTGTGGTATGACTTGGCTTAGAATCAAGGTTTACTTGCAAGAACGCTCAGCTCTTCTTTGATATACTTTACCAAGCGATATTATTATAAAACCTCAGAGAAAATTGCTATATGTTTTATGTGAAACTTCTAAATTTTATAGCTATCTTAATATAAATAAAACCTCGTATTTGTATTACGATGTTCATTTTTATATCATAACTTTCGTGAGACATACTAAATTTTATTCTCAAGCCATGCTAACTAGTCGAGTTCCTAGTCCAATATTTTTTTTTGTAGCTTAAACCGGTATATGAGCAGACAGATAACCTGGTGGTAAGTAATCGGCGTCGCCTATGGACATATGGTCAGAATTACGTAAGTAAGCCGAAAAACATGATAATTAATGTTCATTTTTAGAAACATACTGACAGAAAACGTCGCGAGGAAACCAGCTAGGCTTATAATTTCTAATTATAAGTTTGTAATCGCCAAACTACTATGAGTAAAGCGTGGTGATAGATTACTCAAACCTTCTCCGTGTGAATATATGCCTTTGCTCAGCATCGGATACTTATCGGCTGTTTATGTTATTATAATATCTACAGGGCCTTTAGCCAAATGCGACTTTATCGCTTGTCTACCGAGAGAGTAGAAAACTAAATATACACTGACAAGTGTCATAATTTACGTCAATTCCATATAATTTGGTTTTCTATTCTACATGTAGACGAGCGCTAAATGGCATTTGGCTACAGGTGCAGAAGTTATAAAATGGAAAATGTATAAATGAAGAATATGAAGACATATTTTTATACAGATAAAAGATATTCTTTGTAATTTTCATTACGACAAAATTGATTAAAACATTTTTGATTGATTCAGAACTTCGCTTCACCTTCACTTCAACGCTTACAAAATATATGCAACGTATTTTGTTATCACGTCAAAGGCTTACAATTTATGGAACTGTACACAAAGGGCTGAGAATCTCCTTGGTCGAAACACAAGAAAATGCGAATATATTTACTTAAAGACCTTCAATAATGTTTCTACTTTCATACTCAATTTGATTCGACAACAAAGTGCAGGTACTTCGTCGAACAAATCAAACAGTTTGATCGATCGTTCCCTGGGATTTTCAATGGACTTTCATCCTAAATGATTGAGCGTTGACAGGATAACGCATTGTCATAGAAAAGATTGATACATTTCTGTTTATTTACTATGTAACTTTTAAAGTTTTTAGAAATGCTTTATGGTAGAAAATAAAAAAAAATTAAAGTAACATAACATCATGTCCTTTAACCTCGAAGGAGTAGGTAGGGATCGACATTACGGCACTTATTTTTCGTTTGTTTTAAAAACGTTGCCCCACACTAGGATTTTCTCCTGTGTCGTGGGTGCGTTTACAAACATACAAATTCACATACACATGACACTCAGACCCGAAACAATAATTTGTAGATCACACATAGTGTTGTTCCGTGCGGGAATCGAACCCGCGGCACGCTGCACGGTAGCCAGTTACCCAGCCACCGCACCAACCGTGCAGTTAATGCCACTATACATATAATGTACCATAACACACACTTCTCACTATTTATGCTATGAATTTCATGTAATAGAGGATTACCCTATTGTCATATACCGAGCACATTTCCCGACTCCATGCTATTACTGCCATTTTTATCGGCAGTCATCAGTTCCTTAGAATTTCACTACACATCAACGTCTCATATGTCACAATACATCTTGTGACGTCACCGTTCTAGAAAACAGTGTCACCAAATTAGTTCTGACCCAGGATAAGAGGTCAGACCGACGTCCAAGTGAAATTAATCGGAGCATGAATCACGTGATGAAGGAAAATAAAACTTAAGGAAGTTAATAGCTGTCTTAAGAGGAGACCCTTGTGCAACATCCGATGTGAATGGGGTCAATAAAATTGTAGCACGCGTTGGGGAACTGACGGAAATGTGTGAGGATGTCGTGAATGAGAATGACTGTGTAGATGTTTGTACTAACTTCACATGAAGTTATGCAAACCAGTATAAACTGACCGTCGAATATGCCAAAAAGATAAAGAAAGAGAAAACTTTATTTCACACGCTAAAAACAGATGGCACTTACTGATTATAAACATACAGTTTATAAATACTAATGGGTACATTCATACCCCAAGTCTGCCGTGAAATGAGACCAGTTCAGCAGAACAAGACGGGGCCTTGCACTGGAATTCTACTGGCTCCTTAAGTGGCTCCCGGACGAACAAGCCATCAATCGGACAACAATTAGCAATTCAAATTAATTAATAAAACACACATTATAGGTAGGTAATATATATAATAAAATAAATCAACAGCATAAAATCAAAACCGGGTAGTTACATACAAAGGGACATGATACACTAATAAACCGGTTTTCTATAGCTCGATGAGCAGTGTGTGAGTACATAGTCGTTAAGAAGTGTATTTAATTTTAAAAGTGTTCGACGTGTTCTAGAACATTCGAAAGTATGTAATTCAAAATTCTTCTAAACTGCCTTTGATTTTATTATTAAACTAGCTGTGCCCGCGACTTCGTTCGCGTGGAATAGTGACTATGAGCAGCGTTTTTTTTTTATTTTAGATTTGGATCATAATCACAGTCATTTTGGGTAGCTAAAAAACCTACTTTACTGTAATGCTTCTCTATATACAATATTAGACGTATGGCCATCAGGGGTGAAAGCATACAGGCTGCTGGGATTGCTAACACGGGACAGAGCCACATACAATTGACCGTGCGAAAACAGCTGTTACTTAGATCTACCTCTACACCCACAACTTTTAGAGTCTGACCTTGAGCTTTATTAATTGTCATGGCGAAACATAGGCTCACTGGAAACTGAATTCGTTTAAAACTAAACGGAAAATTGTTTGGAATGAGAGGAATCCGAGGAATAAAAACACTATCACCTTTTCCGCACCCTGTTAAATATATATATATTTATATATACCTCTAATAGATATAGAGGTAGATAGATGTATGTATAAGCATAGAATAGTGTTCGACGTGATTCTTTAATTTGACATAACTTTTTTATTTATGAACCGATTGACATGAAACAAACACTAAAGCATAACTGAAGCATACAGCAATATATTCGTGAAAACCGCATGCAACTCGGATCAGCCGTTTCTGAGATTAGCGTGAAAAGACAAACAGACAAACAGACAAAAAAAAAGTTAGTTACATTTTTGGGTTCGACATCGACATAACAATAGCCCCTGCTATTTTTTTTTTTTATTTTCAATGTACAGACAGCACTTTTCTACAATTTTATTATATGTATAGATATAGATAGATTTTAGTTGCAACAATATTATTAAATTTTAGTTGCAACAATGTTAATATATTGCAAAAAAAAACGCAACGTGTTCATACTAGGCAATTGTCAAATTGGGGGTTAGTTTCCGATGATTCTTTTTTAAATTTCGAATGAAGTGCGATAGGATACAATCGCAGTTTGTTTGTAATGACTTCGAGATAGAACTTCATTAATATTAATGTTCTACATAATATTTTGTGTATACTTGTGAGGCGCCCTACTTAAGCTTTGCAATTTCGATAAATTAGACTTAATTTGATTTGATTTAGTCACGCGACTTAAACGTAGTAAGGAACCGAAGGTTTAGACGGGGACTTTGCGGTCATACTAAGAATATCTTCGATGGTATTTTATTTATAGTACCTCTATAGTAAGGCTTTTTCATGTGTGTTTTAGTATATTTTCGTATTTTTCAGAGTTGTTCAAGTAGCTAAGATCGTAATCAATACATTCTTATTGCATTCACTGTTCATTCGCGAATTGCTTACAATTTTGCTGTCATTCAGTAGCTACAAATAACTACAATAAAAGTATCGTGCCGGTTTACTTACAAAAATATAGTCAGTTTTAAAGGGGGGCGTGGGATCATCGAATTACTTCTCCAGTCTGGCCGAGGCGAGAGGGAGTGCCAGACTCTTTCTGACTAAAAACCACCCCATTCCTAGTCCTGCACTTCAAGCCGGAGTCCCGGTAACCTTTTACGTTCTCCAGAGCGCCGTATCGGCATCAGCCTTATTGGGCCCCGTCTGTGTGGTCTGATGGCCCCGCAACGCGCCTTAAAGAGCCATCAGCCATCTCGGGTCTGGTTCTTGTATAGTATCGTGCAGTTTTACTTACCAAAATATAACCTACGACTGATCTTTGGGTTACATCTCAGTTTTGATCTTAAGGAAACGCAATAAACTAACGTAGGTACACCATGTTCACTTTACATTTAAATAAATGTATTACAACAATTCACTATTATTTTCGTGGAACAATTCAATTTGTAACAAATATCTATTTCATACAAAGATCTTTGCATAAAAGTTCATATTTTCCCGCTTCTAGATCAAGCACGATTTTGCGTCATAAACTCCAGTTTCATGAGGCTGAGTATCTTCGAAATGTATTACAAAGTATCAATAAATCAGATGATATTGGCACTCAACATTTTTATTAAGATAATCGTATTGATGCATATCAATATGAGAGGCTATTCAGTCGTCACATTGCGTACTTCACTGGGTTATTTTGGATCAGAATTAAATTCTTTTTTTAGGGTGTTGGAATTTCATTACTTACTATGTACATTTATTTTTGGGTATAAGCATGTTGGGAAAAATCTGTCTTTTAAGTGAATTGGAGATATAGTGTTATGAAAGTGACACGAAGGTTACTTATTATAATTTTTTATTATAAAAAATCCATAGCAATGTTTCTTTTTAAAAGTAATTTTATAGTAAAAGCACGCATACTAGAATTAGGTATATATAGCTAAACATTTACTTGATCTCTGAGAAAATGAAATAAGTTAGTATGTTTGTTATGTTGTGGTAAATACGTTATTGATAGTATACATAAAATCTATAAAGAGCAAAGGATTAGCAAGCTGAAATAGTAGTGGGTCAGTCACATTTGTCGAAGAACCGATGACCGTTGGGGTCCTCGTGTTCTGGAGTTTTCCATTCCAGATTGAAGTGGGACCGCGTCTAGGCAAATGTAGTATAGGGCGCCCTCCAATTAGGTAGACTGACGATATCCGCAAATTCGCTGGTAGTGGTTGGATGCGTAGAGCTGATAAGATCGAGCTCTATGGCATGCCATTGGAGAGACTGTGGCAACACATGTTACGTCACAAATCAATGGATGACGTCACAAGAATCCTACATCGCACATGAAAGTTTACAAGCGAATAAACATTAATAGAAAATCCTAACGAACAACTTTTGGGCAGAAAGACCGCCAGGCACGATCACCTCGCCTGGTCGGAGGATCCTCCTTTTCCGATCTTAGGGAACTATACTCTCTGTTCCCTAAAAGGCCTATGTCCAGTAGTGGAAGAGAGTGGTTGATGTATCTAACGAATCTCATACTACCCTTCCACAACTTTTAAAAGTGCGTTAAACCCAATCTTTAACCTAAGTGATATATTGCTTCATTTCAAAGGGTCGTCAATTTTATAGGGTCAAACATTTTTTCATTTTTCAAATGACTTTCGATTTCGTGAGGATTTCAAACGGTTTTTCGTTGATTAGAATCTCTGTGATCTAAATTACGAGTGCACGTGATTTTGATCGGTATGGAAATTGAAAGCTTGTTGATAATGTTGATTTTTGATAATTTCAATGACAAAAATTCACTTTATATTGAATCTTATTTATAGGCATCATTAGCCAAAGACGAGAGAATATAATCAAGTTCAAGATTAATCGTCTCCCAAAAAAGGTTTAAAGTATCTATCATAACACTAGCTTCTGTCAGCGACTTCACTCGCGTTCTCGTGGAATAAAAAGTAGCCTATGTGTTATTCCAAACCATAACATACCCCTGTTTCAAATTTTATCTCGATTCTTTCAGCCATTTTGACGTGAAAGAGTAACTAACAATTATTTTTTCGCATTTAGTAGGAAGTCGAGGTACAATTAGTAGTATAACAAATGGCGATATGCTCTATTAAAAAGCTGATCTACCTACCCCTTTTAGGGATTAAATGACTCGGCATTTTATAGTACTTTTTCCGTACAAAGAGAAATGAGGCTTTCTATGGCTTCCACAGCCAAAAATAGTACCTAAGCTGCGGAACGGCGACACGAGACGTTAATTCACATTCCGTGAAAAATTATCTTATTACCAGACTTTATTAACCCATCACAGGAGATTCGTTAAGGTGCGTACATATTAACATGTTCTATAAGTTGTGTTTAAAAAAAGTAACATGTTCAGGGCGTCCTGGCTAATATGATGATGATGATGATAATAACTTGTGTTTTATACCACGTCCACATTTTCAAAAGTAGTTTAACATTTAATGAAATAAAAGTGTATTTACATACATAACCTCCCATGGGGTAGGCAGAGATCATTTTTTGTAAGGGGGGAAAGTCATCTAATTAGTTCTCCTGGCTCGGTAAGGCGGGAGGGAGTGTTACACTCTTACTGACTAAAAACCACTCCGTTCTTACTCCTGCACTTCGAGCCGGAGCCCCGGCAACCGTTAGGCCTTCCGTTGCTCCAAGTTTTGGTGCCTATGGCATATCTATAGAAGGAGAGACTATGGAACGCCAAATACTTCTTTAGCTTCATCAACAGTCTTTTCATGCATGCTCGTGAGTGATGAATTTATTGTTGTAAGTAAGCTAGACAATGATTTTTACACGTCAACATTATAATAGTATCTAGATGATATCAGTATTTCATAACTGACTACTATCTGACTTCTTAAAAAAATGGTCTGGTTTGAAGACACGACGATATAATTACGTAATTGAACTTTATGTAACAAAAATATTGTATAACATTTTTTACTCAATTCACAACGTTGATATAAAACGAAATTATACAATATATTGTATAGCATCGTTTTGTATAATGTTGCTTATACTAGGTGATCTGCACGCTCCTTTATAGAGCGAATTAATATAGAGAGCTTGAAAAGAATTGCCGAGGCATTTTTTAATGTAATTCTCATTTAACGCAATTTTTAATGAGATTCTGAACACCACTCGGCCAACTGCCTCGTTGGCCGAGTGGTGTTCGATTTATATTATGTTATGTTATGTTATATTATGTTATGAACAGTGGATTATGTTATAGAAAAATGTAAATGAGTAATCCATGATAATCATGAAAGCAAAATTTAGTATAATATGCCTCGTGTTCGGTATTTAAATTATCTTTAACTAACTTTAAAAGGAGGTTCTCAATGAAACGTACGTCTGACCTGTATATCGATTCGCGATTATCTCGTGATTAGCCAAACCGATTTTGATGCGGTTTTTAAAAAAGTGTTAGTACACTTAATATAAGGTTTTAGTATATTAAACCGACTTTAACAAAGAGGAGGTCGAAGTCGGTTTTTTTAAACGTAGCTTATAAAAGAATTCTTTACAATTTACACTAAAAACGTCATTTTACTTGGCACTTACTTATCTAAGTACTTCTTGGCCAATAAGGGAGTCAGTAAAAGTATCGCAATAAAGTAACCGTAATTAACAAGGTTTTAATATCTCATGTGGGTGTAATTACATCGAGTTTCCTTCTTCTAATGCTCTTAAAACGTTAATAGGAATACACTAAGGATTAATCTAAGGATTATGGACATCATATTATATTGTTTCCTTGTAAAAACTACTCTATACTCTGGCTTTAGAACTCATATTTAGATCGATGACAACAGCTGACAGTAATTACTTGTCTGAATCGGTATAAATAAATAAACTACATATCGTCGGGGATAGTGCAAATCCACGAATCTACCATACGTAAAGGCCGCGTACGCGCAATAGATCCAGTTTTACAGGCTAAGGTTAAAATTTAATAACTATGTTATTTCAATGAATTTGAAGCTTATGATTCATATTAAAAATGAGTCGAAAATTACTCGTGTCAAGGCAGCAAATTAAGAATTCGAAGGATTTTTCCGTGAAAACTTGAATTAGCTACATTTTTCAGATACGCATAATTATCCAATGCAGTTCCGCGGATTTGCACTACCACTGACGATATTAGACTTTTATTCAACAAATAGGTAATCATTGAGTAAGTACATAGTTTTCAACACACTTTTTGTGAGTTCCATTGTAATTGAAAGTACATTTCTTTCATAGCATACTTAATATTCATGATAGCACTAGATAATAGAAATAACTACAAATTATATCATCAATATTAATCGGTCTCCATATACTTCGTATCCTACAGCTGTAGCCAAATGCCATTTAGCGCTTGTCTACATTTAGAATAGAAAACCATATTATATGGAATTGACGTAAATTTTGACACTTGTCAGTGTCATCCCCATAAATGTTGATTTCTACTCTCTCTGTAGACAAGCGCTAAAGTGGCGTTTGGCTAAAGGCACTGTTATGTGTATAGCAATTTACCTCTAGTGTTTGTAACAAACCTATCCTTTGTCTTTGACCCCAAGGTAGGAAATTCCCATGGAGCCCCCTCGCCTGGGCCGGAGGGAAGGGACTTAACAAACCTATCCTAACTCAGATTTAAAACCTCTTTTGTCACTTTATTTAGCAGGATCTCAAAACATCCATCCTGTTTAATTTACTCCAAACAGATTGGTCACATAATGGACTAAATGTCCCAAAGTAAAGCGGTCAGCAATCTTAATGCTTGACAGATACCGACCTCTTGACCGGTGACCCAAGGGAGAGCACTAGCATTTAGTGGGCCTATCAGTCCATTCTGTAAGTGACAGAGGGTTAACGAAATTAATTTATTCTACTCAAAGGATGCGTGGCTTCATTGATAGGTTACCTACCTATCAATGAAGCCACGCATCCTTTGAGTCTCCCATTTTTTTAAAGTTATTTTAAAACAGGTGATTCTCCATAACAGTGTCACAAATTGTTTTGGACTTCCATGGTTGAAAAATTAAAGACTGTAAAATGATTTTACTGTTGTAATGACTTATTACTTTTACCACCAGAATTCACAAGTTTATAAAATAACATAACATACCGTCTTTAAACCCCGAAGGGGTGGGCCGAGGTGCACATTTCGGCACTTAATGTCACTGTACAATGTAACACCCATTTTTCACTATTTATGTTATGACTCCCATGCAATAGAAGTTGAGCTTATTGCCTATACCGGGTAGAATTCCACATTCCGTGCTACTACTGAGAATTTTTTGAAAAACCCAGTAATATTTTGCCCGACCCGGGAATCGAGCTCGAGACCCCGTGCTTGGCTGTCGTACTTGCGACCAGTCCACCAACGAAGCAGTCAAGTTACATATTTATTTAGGTACGTGAATTGGAGTTTAATTATTTGGACCCACTGGTATTGGTACGAGTAAATCATTTCCTTGATATAGCAACAGCAGAACACCTATTATAGATAATTTAAAAAAAAAGTTAAAGAAAAAATCACACCCTCTTTTCCACTTTCCGAGAACCACGTTAAACCTTTATCTGCGATCAAAATGGACGGCGAGAAATTGTTGATTGAAGTCTATTTTTAGTTTCGGATCCCGAAGTGAAAGTAGTGATGATTCACCGGTTCTGGCTCACGCGTTTGACAGGTCAAATCCGGGAGAATCAGTCGCACCAATCCTAAAAAAAAAAAAAAAAAAAAAAAAAAAAAAAAAAGGTTTTGGCATGCTCTGATCACGTTTCTGCAGTCCTTTTTTGCGTAGGATGCGTGGTTCTGGAGTTATGCTAATCAATTGCAAATCCATTTATTGTTATCTCATTCATTTCCGGTGCTCCTGACCCTCATCAACGCTTCATTGTTCTTATCTATACTTCGAACACCACTTTGGCGTTCTTATCTATTACTCACTGGTAACCCTCATGACATAGGAAAGAAGATGATATCGCTCAGGTGTTCGTCCATATGAATCAAAATATTGACCGATGCCATTCGCATCGATATGTACAGCTATCCAGTGTGACCCTGGTTTATCATCCGCATCCAAATTGCATATTATATACGTTGGTACATGTGTATACATAGGTAGTCTATTAGCAGCATAAACATTATTTTCTAGACTGACATGAATCTTTTTCATATGCTTTTGTAATTCTAGTGTGTCCATGATATTACTGTTATTAACAAATTATTACAGTACTAATCTATTCAATGGTTGTCATACGAATGTTCAATTATAGTGATTTGTAAATATTAAATATCGCATTCTTTTGGGAATCACAAAACAAGTTCATGCCTGTTGCGATGTGCGATAAATTTGTTGACTCATAGAGTTCAGATAAGAATGGTGCTATATAAGATCGAACAGTTGCAGTCATGCAGTCAGTCTATGGTCGTTTGACCACAGTGGATTGTGTACGTCTACCAATACTACGTTTGTGTTACTTACTTCAACGCATCAATGGTCATGGAGGTAAGTGTTTATTCTATTGACAAACTTACTTGTATTTCTGTTGTTGTTTCCTAACGTGTGTGTGTCAGATTAAGTGTAAACAAATTGATATTAACGTGATAACTCTGTTGTTGCAGAGATCATTCAACTTCGCAGACGATAATGAAAATACCTATAAACAGTATTACTACTCGCCACTCTCTCCCCAACACGAAGAAGAGAGTGATGACATCGTCGTTATTAACACAGACGATGGAGGAAAAAGGAAATCGCAACCGATTGATCAATTTTTTGAAGTGACACCAAAAATAAAAAGGAAGAAGCTGCTATCGTCGACTGTGGCACGAGCTGCTAGAGATGGCGTATCATACATCTCTACAAATTCTGACGACGGAGACCAAGCGACGCATCTCATAAAAATTGAAATGTATGATATGAAGAAACTATCCAAGATTCCAATTAGTGATCACTGGAAGCACGCTACCACGAGGATTAAATATTACGTAAAGAATAATAAGGATAGCATCTACGACAACACAAACGGTCTCGTATACAATATTACAAAGACAATAGCAGAAAGTGAAAAAGTTAAAAAATACTTTTTTAACAATGACACTCATTAGTGGATTAGTGAATGTGATTCTGTTTACTTAAAGTACTTCTGTGTACTCATTAGATTTTTAGATGACTTTCCTAGCAAAACACTTAACTGTTACTTACTGTGCTACATACTTTTTTCTTTATTATAAAAATGGAAAACTTCAGTGAAATATGCATCAGTTCTTTCTTTTCCGCACCCATTGAGGAGAATATAGAACAATCCAACAGTGAATTCAATCAGGAGCTGTCTAAAGTTTGTGATGAAATGGAGAAGCGTGAACTGTTCAATTCATCGTATGATGATGAGTTGTATAATCAATGTTTGATGGTTGAAACAACGTTGATGTAAGTATTAGAAGTACAAACTCAATAAGAAATATTATTGTATTAATGTTTTATTTTAAGATTTGTCTAACAATTTTCTTTTTTGTTACAGCCAACAACAAGTTGGAAGAGGTATCAAACAAGGTATCACTGCCGATGAAAATAAGGTTACCAAGAAAGCAAAATTTGACGAAGGAGCTTCTACATCATCAATTGAAACCAATGACGTTGACAACAATAAGGTGGAATGTGATAAATGTGATAAATGTCATGTTTATATTAATAAAAGGTATTTAAATAACCATTTAAAAAGCAATACACATAAAAATAATCTTTTAAAATCACATAATTCATTAACGAATGTTACAGTTGTTGAAACCGCTTTTGGCAATCGAATTTTAACATATAGAATTAATAGTAAAACACATCAATCAGGGCAATATTTTGAAACGCCGGAATCGTTTTTAAATTCATTAAAAATCGATATCTTATTTTTGATAAATGAATGTATTCAACAACACACAATTTGTAAAATAAACTTCATATTGCATGCTGATTTCATACAACAAACTAAAGATATTAAAAATACGTTTGATTTTCAAACGTTTAATTACATAATATGTCAAGGAGATGACATATATATGATTTAAATATATATACTTAAATATGTAATCAATGTTAAAAATAATGATAATATGTGTTTCAAATGGGCATTACTCTCCGGTTTATATCCTGTATGTAAAAATGTAGATCGGGTAGCATCTTACGCAATTCATGGAAATGAATTAAAATTTACTGGTATTTCTTTTCCGGTTAAAATTGCAGATATATCAAAAGTAGAGAAATTAAACAATATTAGTATTAATGTTTTTGGTTTAGAGTATAATAAAGAAAAAAAGTGTAATTCTGTTGTAGGTCCTTTATATTTATCAAAATGTCGTACACCTAATCATATTAACCTACTATATATATCGAATGGTACTAACAATCATTACTGTTATATTAAAAACTTATCGCGATTAGTAAGTTCACAAATATCAAGACAACATCATGCAGTTTGTATATATGATTCATGTTTACTTCATTTCCCATCAAAGGAAAGACTTAATAACCATCAACAATATGATTGCGCGCACATTTGTACAGAATTACCAAACGGTGTGGATTCCAAAAAGGATTGGTTTGGTAAAGCAACCTCAAATAATAAATTAAAATTTGATAAATTCGCGAAAAAGTTGGAAATGCCGTTTGTGATTTATGCAGACTTTGAGGCATTTTTGAATCCGATAGAATCATGTAGTAACGATCCATCCAAGCCTAGTACAATTAATATTCAAAAACATGAAGTGTATAGTTTTGGATATTACATTAAATGTTCATATGATAACAGATTATCAAAATATGAGACATATAGTGGGTCAAACTGTGCACAAGTGTTTATGAATCGCCTTTGTGAAGATGTGAAAGCAATAGTTAAAAAAAATAGTTTCCAAAAATGTCCCGTTCCATTATCAGATGAAGAGAAAATTAAAATTTCAAATTCAAACATATGTCATATTTGTGAAACTGAGTTAAATGAAGATCTTTTTTACGATTTTGATTGGCACACTGGTAGTTTTAGGGGTGTTGCACATCAAGTGTGTAGTTCTAAGTACAGAACCCCTCGTCATATCCCAATATTTTTACATAACCTCAGTCACTACGATGCTCATTTCATTGTCCATGCATTAAACCTCGATGATAACAAAGTTGAAGTTATTCCACAAAACAAAGAACGATACATATCATTTTCAAAACAGTTAACAATAAATAATCAACCAGTAAGTTTAAGGTTCGTAGATTCACTGAAATTTTTATCGTGTAGTTTAGATCAACTAACTAAAAATCTTAATGATGATCAGTTTACAGAATTAAAAAGGAACTATCCTAATAATGAAGATTTTTCACGTTTAAGACGGAAAGGTATTTATCCTTATGAATTTATGTGTAATAGTGATTGCTTGAAACATCCATCACTTCCCGATCAACACCAATTTTATAGTTCACTCACAGATTCAAATATTTCAAATGATGATTATAATCACGCAAAAGATATTTGGCAACATTTTAAGTGTAGTAGTATGTCTGATTATTCCAATTTATATTTAAAAACTGATGTTTTACTTTTGACTGATGTATTCGAAAACTTTAGAAAGCTTTGTATAAAAACTTATGGACTAGATCCTGCTCATTACTATACTGCCCCAGGTTTAAGTTGGGATGCAATGTTAAAATTTACAAAAATAGAATTAGAATTATTAACAGACTATGACAAAGTTGCTTTTTTTAAAGCTGGTATTAGAGGGGGTATATCTCAGTGTAGCAATCGTTTTGCTAGAGCAAATAATAAATTCATGGAAGATTATGATAGCGAAAAACCTAATTCATATCTCACATATTTTGATGCGAATAATTTATATGGTTGGGCAATGTCTCAATCTCTTCCTGTTGGTGGTTTTGAATGGGTAGATTCTAATACAGATTATAATGTTTCGGATAACTCTGATTTCGGTTATGTTTTAGAAGTTGATTTGGAATATCCTGATGAACTTCATGATTTGCATTCTGACTTTCCGTTATGTCCTGAAAACATATGTGTGGGTAATACTAAAGAATCTAAATTAGTTCCTAATTTAAATAATAAAAATAAATACATCATTCATTACAGGAATTTAAAACAATGCGTTGAAATGGGGATTAAATTAATGAAAGTACATAGAATTTTAAAATTTAAACAGAGTTCTTGGTTAAAGAAATACATAGACTTAAATACTAGTTTGAGAACGTTAGCTACATCAAACTTTGAAAAAGACTTTTTTAAATTAATGAATAATTCTGTCTTCGGTAAGACTATGGAAAATATTGAAAAAAGAGTAAACGTTAAACTACTAACTCACTGGGATAATCGTGGTAAAGTTTTAGGTGCTCAGGATTGGATTGCAAAACCAGAATTCCATAGTTTATCAATATTTTCAGAACATTTAGTCGCAATACAATTACGGAAAACAAAGTTAATTTATGATAAACCGATTTATTTAGGATTTTGTATTTTAGATATATCTAAGACCCTTATGTATGAATTTCATTATAACTACATGATTAAAAAGTATCATAATAAAATTAAGTTATTGTACACCGATACCGATAGTTTGATATATCAAATTTTTACAGATAATTTTTATGAGGATATAAAACCAGATCTACTTCACTATTTCGATACATCAGATTACCCGGAAAATAATATTTACGGATATCCAAAAATAAATAAAAAAAAGTTAGGTTTTTTTAAAGATGAGAATAATGGTAAAGTATTGAAGGAATTTGTAGGGTTGCGATCAAAAATGTATGCCTTAGAAATAGAAGATAAATTTATAGCAAAAGCAAAAGGAGTTAACAAAAGTGTTACCAAAAAAATGAAAATGGAAAATTACAAATCGTGTTTGTTTAATAAAAATGTATTATATTGTAGTATGCTTCGATTTAAGTCAATCAAACACACTATTTTTACACAAAAAATAAATAAAACATCTTTGTCATATAATGATACCAAACGATGTATTATGGACAACAACATTGATACATTGGCTTGGGGACATTATAAATTACGTTAAGTGTAATACTTTTATTTCTGTGTGTATATACAAAATTTGTTTTGATTGCAAAATTATGATATTACTATAATATTATATAATAGTTCATTTAAAATTTATTGTTTGATTGTAAATAGTGCAAAAAATAATTGTAGTTTTTATTTCTGATAAGTACTAAATGTATTAGAAATAGTATACAAAACATTCTGTTTTTCGCAAATTATATGTTTTAGGTATATAATTTTGTCAATATATAGTAATTTTACACCGACATTTTCATTTTTATTTCATCCCTTTAAAACTCTAGACGTGTGAAATGTATCACTTTATCCATCCGTTTACTGCTATTGTGGCAGGACCAAGTGGATGTGGGAAGTCAAATTTTGTAACAAATTTCATAAAATCAGTTAAAGAAATATGTAATTGTGATTTTAATCAGATCACATGGTGCTTTGATGAAATGCAGCCTTTATATAATTTACCAAATGTTAACTATCATCAAGGAATTCCAAATCTTAATATGTTTGATGGTGAAAACCCACACCTTATTATTATTGATGATCTAATGAGAGAGTCTGATGGAAGAATTGTGGATATATTTACAAAAGGTAGTCATCACAGGAATCTTAGTGTATTTTATTTAACACAAAATTTATTTCATCAAGGTAAAGGTCAAAGAGACATTTCTTTAAACTCAAGTTATATAATTTATTTTAAAAACCCTCGAGATAAAACTCAAATAAGATATTTAGCACGTCAAGTGTCACCAGATAACCCAAAATTCATTGAAGACGCCTACAGGGATGCAACTTTCGAAGCGCATGGATATTTAATGATAGATTTAAAACAGAATACAAATGATTTTTGTCGTATCAAGACAAATGTATTCCCATTTAATGGTTACTGCACAGTCTACGTCCCCACGAAAGAGTTTAAATACACCAAGAATCAAACAATTCAAATCATTTCTAAATGATGCATCGTCGACTCACCACGCATAAACATTTGCTAAACGCTTTGCATACGCTTAAACCAAAATATCAAAGAGCGTTACTTAAAGCGTGTGATGAAGAAGAAATAAATTGTATTTGTGAATGTATTCATAACGTTTTACAAGGAAAGATACCTCTCAAAGATCAAGATAAACAAAAATTGAATAAACACAAAAATATACTCCGTAAACTGGTGCATAAGTGTACACATAAACTAAGAAAAAATATTATTATACAAAAAGGAGGGGCTTTCTTACCAATAATATTAGGTGCAATATTGAGTGGATTAGTAAGTGGACTAGCCAGTTAACATGGAAAATGCTAAGAAAATGATACTTATTGAACCTGGATTGATTGAAAAATTAAAACAAGAAAATAAGGTTACTAGTAATTTGTCTCGACTAGATATTGAAATGCAAAATATTATGAATAGTAAGACGGAAGACCGAAAGAAGTGGATGTTATATTTACAAACACTACAAAGATACCTTCACTTTACCGAAGAGGATCGTCAACCACTCAGATTACCAATTTATTCTGATACATCTAATGAAGATTCAAATGGATCTAAAATTGGTTTTAAAAATAAAGATAGAGATCTAAAAAGTTCAGTTGATGCTGAATCTTTGTTAGAGGAGAAAGGATCTATTAAAAGTATAGAAAGTGAAGCAAATCCACTGTATTCACCAACACAAATACTCAGTTTAATTCCAAAAACTTATAATAAAAAAGGTGAGTCATTATTAAACTTAATTGGAATAAGTAAAAGTAAAATACGTTGGGACAATGAAGGCACAGTCATAATTGATAATGAAAAAATTCCAGGAAGTAATATTGTTGATTTAATAAATGATTCACTTAGACCCTTAAAAAAAGTGATCCGATAGGGTGGGATAGATTTGCTAAAGCATTAAAAGATATTAAAGTACCACTTACTTATATTGGAAATCCAAAGAGATGTGAGTTTATTAACCAACTTCAAGCAAAAGATCTGAACAAAACCTCTGAGATTGAAGTTCAAGAGTTTTCTACACCGAGCAGTGGAGATAAAAGATCTATAACTAAAATACGTAAAAAGATCGATTGGGAAAAATGGACCCCGTACTAGAAGAAATTAACAGGATTTATTATGATCCATCTAACCCCGCTGGTTTTGGTAGTATTGATAAATTATCAAAAGCTATGAAGGAGAAAATGGATAAAAAGCAAGTAAAGGAATGGTTACAATCACAAGAAACATATACACTACATAAACCCATTCGGAAAAAATTCCCGCGTAATAGGTACATTCTATCAAACATTAATGAGTTGTGGCAAGCTGATTTAAGTGATATGCGAACTTATGCTCAATATAATGATGGTTTCAACTACATACTTTGTGTTATTGATGTATTTAGTAAATATGCTTTTGCAAGACCAATGAAAAAGAAAAACTCAGAAACAACTAAAGAATGTTTTGAAAGTATATTTACTGAAAGTAATTCAACACCTACTCACATACAATCTGATAAAGGTACAGAATTTATTTCAAAAGATGTACAAAAATACTTTAAATCCAAAAAGATAAATTACTATACCACTAACAATCCTGATATTAAGGCTAGTATTGTTGAACGATTTCAAAGAACTCTAAAAATGAAAATGTGGCGTTATTTCACTCATAATAATACTTATAGATATGTCGATGTTTTACAAGATTTAATATACTCTTATAATCACAGCATTCACTCGAGTATTAAGATGTGCCCATGTGATGTAAGTTCCAACAATATTATGACAGTTTGGACTAATCTTTATGATAAAGGATCAAACAAACTTTCTTTAGAAAATTCTAAACCAAATTTCAACGTGGGTGATTATGTTCGAATAACTAAATATAAACATGTTTTTCAAAAAGGATATGAATCCAATTGGAGTGATGAAATATTTATTATATCTTCAATAATTGATAGATCTCCATGGATTGTTTATACAATAACTGATTTACAAAATGAACCAATAGTTGGTACTTTTTATGAAAGAGAATTACAGAAGGTCACTTACAACCCCACCTCACAATATAAAATAGATAAAATAATTGGCACTCGTTATTCGGGTAACAGAAAAGAAGTATTAGTGAAGTGGAGAGGTTATCCAGATAAATTTAACAGTTGGATTTTAGCTTCTAGTTTACAAGAAATATGAATAAAGAAAGTTTTTATTTAACTTTGCTCAGCAATAGTTCAATGGAATACTTTCCTGATAACAAGACCACAAATTTTTCAACAAAATTACCAAAAGCTATGAAATTAGAAGGTGAATGGTCGGTTGGAGTTGTCGAGTTTCAATATCCATGCACCATGTTTACTGTTCAAGATCATGAAAATGTTGTATACATCACAAAAACCATGATAATGCCTAATGAAGATAAACCATCAACAGTGTACTACAAAAAACATATTCCCGCTACCAACTACGATAACGTTGAACATATTTTAAAAACGTTAAATAGTATCAGAGAGAACTTGAAATTTCGTTATGATGAAATAACAAAATTTGTGTCTGTTTCTGTTTTGGATAAAAATATAACTTCCATAACATTATCACCCAAATTAAGTTTACAACTAGGTTATGAACCAAATACAAATCTCCTAGACAGAAATTTTGGGAAGTGTCCTGCTAATTTACACTTAGGGTTACCATCACAACTATTTCTATATTGTGATATTATCGATCCTCAGATTGTGGGTGATGTTATGACTCCGCTATTAAGAGTCATTTCATTAGATCCTTCAAAATACATTTATGGTGCGAATAAAATGCACATTTTCTCTCCACCTCACTACTTACCTGTTATGCGAAGAGAGTTCGATACGTTAGAAATAGATATAAGATCGAGCACAGGACAAAAAATCCCATTCCAGTTTGGAACCGTGTGTATTAAACTACATTTCCACAAATTATAATAATGTATTCTCATCAGGATCATCATAAATGTCCATACGAAAATTATTATTCTCATCAAGCTGGATCAGGAGTTGGAGTAATTTATAAGGGTTCACCATACCAACGTGGTCATGGTATTGGGAGCTTCTTAGGAGGGTTATTTAGATCAGTTTTACCTTTACTTTCAAGTGGTGTTCGAGTGGTTGGTAAGGAGGCATTAAATGCTGGAGTAGGACTTTTATCAGATATGGTTCAAGCCCGTCCTATGGAAGCCTCAATAAAAAATCGTCTAAAGCAAGTTAGTACGAACTTAAAACGAAAGGCTGATGACAAAATTGATCGATTTAACATGACAGGATCTGGGTATATAACTAAAAGAAAACGATTGGCCTCGTTCATTCCACCACTAACAGCGAAAGTGAAAGCTACGAAAAAACTTGGTCGAAAACCAAAAAACATCAAAGATATATTTTCAAATTAAGTATGTCTTTCCTTCATAATCATTCTTGTGAGTGCGTTAAGTCAGAATTAGATTTGTTTGCATTACCGTCTACACAAACAAGCATTGAAAATGGATTGTGGATTCATTATAAACCAATTTCATCTCTTGCTGATGATGGACCTATCGAGTTTCAAGTTCCTGGAACAGGCGACGACTACATAGATTTGTCTCATACATTACTCCACATAAAGGCAAAAGTATTAAATCAAGATTCAACAAACTTGATATCAGCTACAGCAGTAGCACCTGTAAATAATTGGTTGCATTCACTTTTTAGTCAACTCGATATCTATTTAAACCAAAAACTTGTGTCACCACCTAATAATACCTATGCTTATCGAGCATACATGGAAACCCTTTTAAACTATGCACCTGCTGCTAAACAATCTCATCTTACTTGTAGTCTTTGGTATGATGATACAGCAGGAAAAATGGATTCCACAGATGGTAAAAACATTGGATTTGTTAAAAGACAGGAATTAGTTAATGAAAGCAGGGAAGTAGAAATGATTGGTCATCTTCATGGTGATATTTTCAATCAAGATAAATTTTTAATTAATGGCGTTGAAATGAGTGTAAAATTAGTTCGGTCAAGAGAGAGTTTTAATTTAATTGCTGGATCAAATGATGTAAAGTTTAAAGTTTGCATTACGGATGCAACTCTTATTGTTCGAAGAGCACGAATTAATCCAAGTGTATTACTCGCACATCAGAAAGTTTTAGCTTCTACCACTGCTAAATATCCTATAACTCGTGCTGAAGTTAAAGTTTTAACTATTCCATCGGGTGTTCAAGGGAAAACTCTTGATAATATATTCTTAGGACAGGTACCCAAAAGATGTATTATTGGTTTTGTGAATAATTCCGCATTTAATGGTTCACTTACTAAAAATCCATTTAACTTTGAAAACTATGGTATTAACTCTTTCAGCTTATATATTGATGGTCAACAAATACCTTCCAAAGCTTTGCAACCATCTTTTAATAATAATATGTTTACATCAGCATATCATACTCTATTCTCGGGGACTGGTATTCACTTTCTTAATGAAGGAAATGCAATCTCTCGTGAACAGTATGCCAAAGGTTACTGTCTTTTAGCATTTGATTTAACTCCTGATTTATCAGCTAACTCATCAGCCCATTGGAATCTCATAAAGCATGGTAGTGTAAGATTAGAAGTACGATTTGAATCCTCACTAATACAAACAATTAACTGTATTGTTTATGCTGAGTTTGACAATATTATTGAAATAGATAAAAATCGAAATGTTACTGTAGACTATAGTAGTTAGGATTATAATGTGTGTTGTGTTTTCGATATATGTGTTATGCTTAATGCATTTTTGTGTGTGTGTAACTAAATGTAACATTATAAAATTAATAAAACAAATTATATGCAATATATTATTTTTTATTTCTTTATATACCTCCCCTATTTAATCTTAAACAAAACACTGTTCGAGTTTAAACTTTACATAAGCACATTGACTAAACCACTGAACATGCTGCTGCCAAGGATCATCGTCATCTTCCCAATCTTTTAAACCACCACCACAATGGAAACACTTGGTCCTGTCTCCATAGCCAGTATAAAAGAAACCGGCTTCTGCAAGATCTTCAGGCTTCTGCTGCATAACGAGAGGCCAGTTTTCGAAACTCATCAATCGTCTAGATTTTGAACTGAAAAATGGATATTCAGCTCTTAGGTACTGCATATTCTTCACTTTTTCTTCTCCAATCAATTTTGTAGTTTTGTTTTTCCATGAAGTGTTCTGTACACGTATACCGCACTCATCTCTTCCTTCTGCTATTGTTTTTCTCTCAGCATCACAAGGCGACAGCTCCTTGGATCTAATGGGTACACAGAAGTACTTTAAGTAAACAGAATCACATTCACTAATCCACTAATGAGTGTCATTGTTAAAAAAGTATTTTTTAACTTTTTCACTTTCTGCTATTGTCTTTGTAATATTGTATACGAGACCGTTTGTGTTGTCGTAGATGCTATCCTTATTATTCTTTACGTAATATTTAATCCTCGTGGTAGCGTGCTTCCAGTGATCACTAATTGGAATCTTGGATAGTTTCTTCATATCATACATTTCAATTTTTATGAGATGCGTCGCTTGGTCTCCGTCGTCAGAATTTGTAGAGATGTATGATACGCCATCTCTAGCAGCTCGTGCCACAGTCGACGATAGCAGCTTCTTCCTTTTTATTTTTGGTGTCACTTCAAAAAATTGATCAATCGGTTGCGATTTCCTTTTTCCTCCATCGTCTGTGTTAATAACGACGATGTCATCACTCTCTTCTTCGTGTTGGGGAGAGAGTGGCGAGTAGTAATACTGTTTATAGGTATTTTCATTATCGTCTGCGAAGTTGAATGATCTCTGCAACAACAGAGTTATCACGTTAATATCAATTTGTTTACACTTAATCTGACACACACACGTTAGGAAACAACAACAGAAATACAAGTAAGTTTGTCAATAGAATAAACACTTACCTCCATGACCATTGATGCGTTGAAGTAAGTAACACAAACGTAGTATTGGTAGACGTACACAATCCACTGTGGTCAAACGACCATAGACTGACTGCATGACTGCAACTGTTCGATCTTATATAGCACCATTCTTATCTGAACTCTATGAGTCAACAAATTTATCGCACATCGCAACAGGCATGAACTTGTTTTGTGATTCCCAAAAGAATGCGATATTTAATATTTACAAATCACTATAATTGAACATTCGTATGACAACCATTGAATAGATTAGTACTGTAATAATTTGTTAATAACAGTAATATCATGGACACACTAGAATTACAAAAGCATATGAAAAAGATTCATGTCAGTCTAGAAAATAATGTTTATGCTGCTAATAGACTACCTATGTATACACATGTACCAACGTATATAATATGCAATTTGGATGCGGATGATAAACCAGGGTCACACTGGATAGCTGTACATATCGATGCGAATGGCATCGGTCAATATTTTGATTCATATGGACGAACACCTGAGCGATATCATCTTCAGTTTTTGAAAAGGAATTGTAAGAGATGGGACTGGAATGTTGATAGGATTCAGAATGATTGGACTTCAGTTTGTGGTGAATATTGCTTAATGTATTTGCTATTTAAGTTTCAGGGATGTTCAATGCATAGTTTTACGAACATATTTACAGGGAACACACTGTACAATGATATTTTTGTGGATGAGATGTTCCACTCATATTTTGTAGAAAAAAGTAATAAATTAATTAGAAAATTAAAATGAATGATTGTGTTTTATTGATGACATAGGAAATGAAAGATAATGAGGGTTACCAGTGAGTAATAGATAAGAACGCCAAAAGGGTGTTCGAAGTATAGATAAGAACAATGGAGCGTTGATGAGGGTCAGGAGCACCGGAAATGAATGAGATAACAATAAATGGATTTGCAATTGATTTGCATAACTCCAGAACCACGCATCCTACGCAAAAAAGGACTGCAGAAACGTGATCAGAGCATGCCAAAACCTTTTTTTTTTTTTTTTTTTTAGGAATTAGGATTGGTGCGACTGATTCTCCCGGATTTGACCTGTCAAACGCGTGAGCCAGAACCGGTGAATCATCACTACTG